>PVKC010001900.1:0-46904 GCA_004027635.1 Crocidura indochinensis
ATTATTTTCTCACTCACACACATGTACACACATGGGTTCAGTCCTAGATTTATGACATCTGACTACAATTCAGGCAGATTGCACTCATTAAGAAAAGACAGGGGCCCGGGAGATAGCATGGAGGTAAGGCGTTTGCCTTTCATGCAAAAGGTCATTGGTTCGAATCCTGGTGCCCCATATGGTCCCCCGTGCCTGCCAGGAGCAATTTCTGAGCATGAAACCAGGACTAACCCCTGAGCACTGCAGGGTATGACCCCCCCAAAAAATAAAACAAGAAAAGACAATGTCCTTATATCCAAAATCACAAGTTAGTTTGCAATATTGCATAAACAGATCCCCGACCATTTCTTAGGTAAGATGTTTTTATGAGAAAGGTCTAATGAGTGAAAACATTGTAGAGGGGAAATATAAGCAAAAACACTGAATTTTCAAACCTACAGGCTAGTTGTATCTGAAGTGATGTAGAAAGAATATCTAAATAAGCCCAAAAGTTTCATTGACTGGCCTGATGAATACTGCTTTTCTGTGGAGAGTGAATAGTAGCAGTTGTACAGTCGATAAAATAATGCCTTCTATTGATGTAATGGCAGTTGAACTTGGACATCAATGCTGTAATGATAATTGAACCTGGACACATCCCTTGGACACACACCCTGTTATGATGGGTTATAAAGAAAAAAAGAAAGAGTTGGAGAGGAGAGGACACAAAGTAGTGACCAGAGCAGTGACACCAGTCCACAGGGGGCTGAAGACAAAGCATATGTGAGATGCTGTTTACACTGTATTTACCCTACATATTCTATTCTCTCTTGAACCTAGGTCAACAGGACTCCTCTGGCCCTCTCTGGCCAGAATTTCTCATTTCTCATTTCTCTCTCTCTTTGTCTCTCTCTCTCTCTCTCTCTCTCTCTCTCTCTCTCTCTCTCTCTCTCTCTCTCTCTCTCTCTCTCTCTCTCAAAACCTCCTGGCAGTGGGCAGCAGCAGATGTCAGACTCCAGGCAGGAATAAAAGAACACTTGGTTTCTACCCCTCTCTCTCTCTCTCTCTCTCTCTCTCTTTCTCCCTTTCTCTTGTTCCCCTTCCTTTCCCTCTATTTCCCTACCTTTTTTCTCTCTCTTTTACTCTTTCTCTTATTCCTCCGAGGTCTATAAATTGACATCCACAGCTGGGCTCCAGGCCCCACCAGGTAGCTGGGCCACTTTGAGCCTTGCAGTACCCAGCACTTGTAGCCTTGGGCCTATACAGCCAGGTCACCTTGCAGATAACTGCAGTAAGCTACAGAAAACTGTGGTGGTCTGCATCTTTCCAGTTAAAAGGCACATGGTTTAGATCTCAAATTATAGGGCAGGTATGTATCTCAAATTATCCCATCTTATTTTAGTTAGCATGTGACTTCTCCATGAAAAATGGTCTACCAAATTGATTCTTGGGTAAGTGATAGAGTTTAGACCAGCCTCTTGTTTCCCTGTTAGGACTTGCTATTATGATTGTATCTTGATGTTCTCCAGCTATAGGCTGTAGTTTCCACACAAACCATTTAGTGTGTGTTCTTTAATTGTTTTTATCAAATGATTGATGAAATAATCACTGCTCAGTTCTTGAATCCTCCAATACAACTATCTAAATCCTGGCTGAGAGAATTTACTCATCTTCCTATACTCCTTACACACTATAGCCTTAAGACCTGAGGACCATTAAAACCAAAAGATGTCTGATGTATGAATGAACAAATAAATTACTTGAATTTCTACTGGAAAAAAATAAATAATTTTTAGAAACTTCTGAAAGATAAAAATCTAAGTATAAGTTGCATCATTTTATGTGGAAAAAGCTTTCAAGGTACCAAAACACTTTGATATTGCTGCTGACATTTGTAGCTGACTTTCATTCTGACTTTCAGAGTCTTGCCTATGTTATATCAGTCCTCTCACTTATTGTGTACTATACATTCCATTGCCTCCTGCTTCATCTAATTAACTTCTCTTTGAGTTTGGCCAAGAGTCACTTTCATGTGGAACACAGCGTAATGCACTAATCCTTGCTTTTTCTTTAGCCCGAGTCCCTTATCTCTATGAAACCATATTGATCTATTTCTCCTTGGAACCCATGAAACGAGCATTGTTTTCACCTGTAATTGGTGGTCCTGCTTCATATACTCACATCACCCATTAATCAGCTGGACTGCTTACTCCACCATAATAAACAGTCTGCTGCAGCTTATTGTAGCTATTGGGCTTATCACAAATAATTCAGAAGGTTTTATAGGCTACTAACTTTCAAACACATGTGAAAATTATAGGAATTTCAAAGAGGGCATATAAGGAAGCTTCCTGTATGTGTAAGAGTTTTTGACCTTGATGATTCCTATAACAAAAACTCTAAGAGCTATATAACTATATTAGGCTTCTCAGTGATTTAAGGTCGTGCCTACAATTTTCAATTTTATCAAGGATTTCTGTGGATCTCCTTCATGTACTAGAATTTCTGTTGGTTGGTTTGTTTGGTTTTAGTTTGGGCTCACACTGACTTTTCTCTGAGGTTACTCTTGGCTTTGTGCTCAGAAATCCCTCTAGGAGGCAGGCTCAAGGGACCATAAGGCATGCCAGGGATTGAACCTGAAAGGCAAATGCCCTCCTACCCACTATGCTATTGCTCTGACCTTTGTTTGTTTTTTATCAAAGAGAGAGAGAGAGAGAGAGAGAGAGAGAATATTCTCATGTTTCAGAAATGAATCCCTGGTAAGGTTTATGTATAAGTATGTATAATTTTTTATAAGATTCAAGTTACTGTCATATACTATCACCTAAGAAGTTTCACCCAAGAAAACAATGAGAATAAAGAAAAGAAAATCCATCCATGAAAATAGGAAGAATTCTAGACTAATCTAAGATTTTTAGAATGAATTTGAAGTGAAAAAGGGTGGTAAGAACAATAGATATGATGCATATTCTTGAAAAATCAAGTTACTCCATTTTCCTGGATAATAAAGGACATAGCAAGAGTGGAGACAGAAAGAGATATGCAGGTGGGGGGAAATCCCAAACTATTGTCACAAGAGTATAAATTATATTCTGAATATTTTTGTAATATTGAAAATATTAAAGCACAGGGAGAGAAATATGTTCAGCATTGTGTAAAAAAGAGCATTAAGTCACTGATGTGGACACAAAGAAGGCTTCTAGAGAGAAGGGAGAAAGGAAGTCTCTTAAAAATTGGGAACCAGGGCTGGGCGGTGGTGCTGGAGGTAAGGTGCCTGTCTTGCCTTCGCTAGCCTAGGACGGACCGCAGTTTGATCCCCCGGTTTCCCATATGGTCCCCCAAGCCAGGAGCGACTTCTGAGCGCATAGCCAGGAGTAACCCCTGAGCATCACTGGGTGTGACCCAAAAACCAAAAAAAAAAAATTGGGAACCATTCAACCATCAAACAACTTCCTTCCATGTTAGCTAAGGCTTCAAATAAGAATGACTTCATTAATTGTCCTCCCACTCCTCCCACAACTCCCAATAGTTGTTTAATTCCTGAGGTGACATACCCCCTCTTAATAGTCAAGGTTCCACTAGCCTTTACCCTCATCCAGTAGATTTAAAACCATGTTCTTCTGTCCACTCACAGTGCTGAAATTGAGTTAAGGAGGCAAATGATTATAGACCACATCAAATGTCTACTTTCTATTTCAGTGCATGTTCCTGCACTTAGTTCTTTTATTATTTTAGTAATATGAGCCATACTATTAATACATGATTAAGTATAAAATGCAATCATTTTTAATCTCTGGACACAATTTTGATTATCAGCTCTCTAAAATTATGTCTTAAAGTTACACAGTGAATATTAGACTTTTATGAAAGGCAGAAAGTGTAGCGAATAGGACACATACCTTGCATGTAGTTGTCCCCAATTTGGTCTGTGGCACCACATGACCTTCATATCATCACTGAATCACTAGATACAGGTCTCAAAGCAGTGCTAGGTTGGAATAGCACTACTGTATCCTCAAACCCTCACATATGCACCATTAGGCTAATTGGCCATATTGCTGGGAGTCTCCCCTAGAACACATGAGAACTGCTTGTTAGACTCCTCAAAAATAAATCATATGGGACCGGAGAGATAGCATGAAGGTAAGGCTTTTGCCTTGCATGTAGAAGGTGGAGGTTCGAATCCTGGCATCCCATATGGCTCCCCAAGCCTTTCAGGAGCTATTTCTGAGCACAGAGCCAGGAGTAACCCCTGAGTGCTTCTGGGTGTGACCCCAAAATCAAAATAAATAAATAAATAAAATATATGTGTTTGCATATTTTGTTTATGGTGTTGAAAAAAATCTATTGCTAACCTTTACTCAAATATTACTTTGCAAATACTAGAAAGAAAGAAAGAATGTAAAATAAAGAGAAGAAAGAATAAAGAAAGAAAATGAGAGAAATTGAAATAAAGAGAAGAAAGAAAATGAGAGAAAAATAAAGATAAGAAGAATAAAGATTAAAAAGAAATAAAGAAAAAGAAAGTAGGAAAACATGAAGGAAAAATGAAGAAAATAAATAATAAAGGAAGAAAAGTACATTTTGTTTTAATTATCATTCACAATCTTATACAAGTGGAGATGAATTTAGTTTCATGCTTTATAAACTAGCTGCAATAACTTGATTGAGAAATCTGGGGGTGGAAAATGGGAATCCAGAATGTTCCCTATATAATGTGCATGTATTTTAAAAGTAGGTGTAAGGCTGACAGTTTTCCCTTATAATTATTTTCATAACTAAACTTTCTTGCACTATAGATTCTGTTCTTTATAGATGGGCAATTTAAAATCCAATTATCACTCATATACATCAAAATAACACATTTGATATTTATATTTATCACAGATCTGCCATTTAACACCTCCATATTATGCTCTGCTTTCCCTCCCATGTTCATATTACAAAATACACTCCACAGTCCAATATTTTTTCTTTTTTATTGTGACTATGACATTCATAATGGTTCAAGATAACACTGATTATCTGTACTGTGTGGTCTCATTGACACAGTAGAAAAATATAAAATGCATAATTAATATCTTCACTGCATTACTGTTCACATGTTAGCATTTTAGATTTCATCAGTAATTGAAGAAAGTTGGCTTTGATAAATGGACTGATTTTACTTAACTATTCTTTGTTCATTAGCACCAACCAAGAAAGTTATACAGAACACTATAAAGAAAATATTTTTGTACTAATCATGTGCTTCTCCAAGAGACAACACCTCAGATGATCTTTCTATAGGAAGGCCAGGATGCTAAATATGGTGTAAACAAACAAAGATTTCATGTCTTCTAAAAACTACAATGTTTTCATTTACCTCTCCCAACTGAATATGTGAATTTGATCTTATAACGGTTTTCCTTACTGTTTTATGCTCAAAGCAATAAATAAGAGCAGTGATAACATCACTTTTTTATTCTGTGATGGTTTGAAGATTGTTCAAAGACCAGTCACAGTATTTAAACTTTAGACCTCATCTAAGTTGTTAGGAAACTCATGTTCAGTACTCCAGTAAAAATATATCTTTATACCATTTGAGGATTCAGGAAAACTTGGGACATACCCAAAAGGCAGGTTTGTTTTAGATTTGTTACTCAAATTGATTTTTAAACACTAGTACTTTATTAGTAATGATATAAATAACCTTCTGTTGTTTAGCTCCTAAACCTAAAAAATATATTCACAGATATTTTTCTCTTGGTTTATACCAATGACAAAGATATGCCTGTGATCGAGACCCTAACCAAGAAGTAGAAAACTGAGATCTCATGAAAACATATCTTTTAAATATGGCTCAACCACTTACCAAGATTTTTACGATGGCAAATATATAAATTACAAATAACAAACAAATAAACTGAAATCAGAGCAAAATATGCACCTCATCCCCCAATCAACTATCATGTAAAATACTGTCTAGAAGGGGAAAAATACAGTAGTAAACTGTTAATAACTTTAATTCAAAAAGTAAAACTCCTACTAAATTGCCATTTTTCTTCTCCCATGAACCTTTGTCTCAAACTGCATCCTCAAATAAACCATCATCTATGTTCAGTCACAAAATTGTTTCTCATATGTTCTTCTTTTAAGTGCCATTTTTGGGAGATTGCTTGCAGAAAGCAGCTGTGTTTTTTGTCTTTCTTTTCTCAGATCCTCTCCCGAGTGGAGACTTCTAGACTCTACTGGGTAAGGAAGAAAAAAGACAGCGTTTAACTTGGGCCACTGCTGTTTAAAAGCTCACCCTTTTGAAGCAAACTATGAAAGTTCTCTGACCCCCTATTCTTCTCACATCTGTAGCAGGGAGATAACACTGTCTTTCATATCTCCAGGAGAGAGCTGGGTATTACAGCCAGAGACCGCTTTGTCTTCATTTTGTGGCTTCTAAGATAATGAGATTGCAAAACCTTGACTTACATAAGAGTGGGTAAGTGACTGTGGGAGCTGCAGTGTTTATGCATTTACATACAAATGTATTCAGACTTAAACATATTCATCAAAATTAATTTCTCAAAGCGTTCTCTAAAATATGTTTCCTTTCTGCCATTTCATCTTTTAATTCTGTCAAAAGCTTGGGCCCCTCACAATTGATAAGTCATCCACATGAATCTGTCTCCCACTTTCTTCCTTCAGAATCTTTCCTCAGCCACAATAAGAGCTGAATGCATGCCTATGCACATGGCGTCCCAATTTATAACCTCCCAAGTCTCAGGATTGTTTGCAAAGGGCTAAAAATTGTCATGCTCGTACCAAAAAAAACAAAATAAAACAAAACAAAAAATGGCAACCTTGTTTGCCTTGCCAGTCTGTCAGAGCTTAAAAAACAAACTTCATCACAAAAAGACAAACACGCACACACACACACACACACACACACACACACACACAGTAAGCATAAAGGCAAAGTAGTTGGCAAAATAGAGAGGCTCTCCGGATCAAGACACAATTGAGCAAGGCACAGCCAGAGGGCTTGGGAAGAGCAAAAAGTATAAACATGATGAACAAGTAGCAGACTCTTGACCTTGCTATGGAAACTAAATTTGAAGGGGGGCCAGTTTATACACTCTCCATATATACCCTCCCCAAAATGTTAAGTAATAACTAGTTTCTGTTCTGTTTTGACTACTGCTTATATTACTGCCAGATGAAAGACATTGGTGCCCCTGTCTTAAAGGAGTGTTTACTTTTCTATCTTAAAATTCTCTGGTAATGTTAATGTCAGGTACATAAATCTGAAGAATCATTCACTGAAAGTTTGCAAATCATTGTTGGAAAGAATCAAAGCCCTTTGATTGCATATTTCCTGGAAGGCTTCATTTTACAACCTCTGATGAGACACAAAATAAAAATGTGACATTGGCAGGTTTGTATAATAACAGTTTATATTAATATTCCACAGAAATCTTTTCTTCCAAGGAATCTAAAATACTTGCAAGGAGATTGGATCCTGCCCCAGCTCTAGTTCCAGCAGGAATAAATGGCAATGCTTGGCAGCAACAATCCAAACCTTAGCAGTATCTCAGGGATGTGAACACTAAGCTGTACACAGTACAAATTGCACACATCACACACACATACACATATTCCTTTATACACACCCTCTGGTCTGTCAATGCTCAGCAGCTGTTGGCTCTCCCAAATCAATGCATAGCTATTCCTAGCTGAGGAGTTTAGAGATAGTCATCATGCACATAACCTATTATGTGACCAATGGGTTTAATCTTTCCTTACTAGTGAAGCCATATACTGTAGTAAGCCCTGTCTATATATGCATGCTATTTCTAAACCAATCTTTCAAGTTTATTATGATTGTATCATTGTTCTCATGAAGAATGCAAAAATGGAGTTTACTTGCCCAAGTTACATAGCTGCAAATTGGTCAAGTCAAATGGGTATCCAGTTCTTTTTGTTGTTGTTGTTGTTTTGGCCCACACCCAATGATGCGCAGTGACACGCAGGGGTTGCTCCTAGCTAAGTGCTTGTAAATTGTTCCTGGTGCGGGGAACCATATGGGATGCTGGGGCTCAAACTCAGATCTTTCCTGGGCAGCCACTTGCAAGGCAAATGCCCTACCGCTGTGCTATTCCTCCAGCCCAAGGGTACCCATTTCTTGTAAGGTCATTCCTTGTTTCTCTACTGTTTTGATGCAGACTGATCACAATAGACTGAGACAGAGCTAATACTGCTTGCTTTTAGGTAGGTGTTTTTTTTTTTTTTATTCACCGTATTCCAAGTGATGAAATAGTTATTTAAATTTCTAGTTTCCCAGCTACTCTTAATATTTGACCTTTCTTCTTCCACATCTCCTTCATTTACCAGTAAAAAACTTGTTTTTCACTATATGTAGGTAGACTAGATATAGTCTCATATAAGTATATGTAGTCTACCTACATCTCTGGATCCTGAGAATCAGCTTTTAAGTCACATTCAAAGATTTATTTCCTCCACAGATTGCTCAGTGGGAATAAACAGGGATAAGATTCTAGTCTTTTATGTTTTACTTAATTCTACACTAAAGCAAAAATCTATTGAGAGTTACTGCATGTTTAACTGCTAACTAGACCAGGCTAATAAAAGCCCATTTTTTTTAAATAACTTCTATTGAGACCAAGGTGAATTACAATTCTTTCACATTGTATTTAAGGTACATAGTGACAGTGCATTAAGGCCATTTCCATCAGTGTTGACCTTCCTCCACCGTAGTTCCCAGCATCCATCCTATACCTCCACCCTTAGCCCCCTGAACTGCTAGTATAACAGATCTCTTTTGTATGTATCTTTTTAAAATTTGGGTCTCTTGATTCTATTGTCATTGACTTTGATTTGGGTATTAGGTCTGACCATTTTTTATTTCCTCTCAGTGCCTGTGAGACCACCAAAAGCCATTTTTTAAGGCACAAAATAAGAAATGATAAAGACTCTTCCGATAAACAATATTTTAATGTAACATTTAAACTCAGAAGTAATGCAAAGCGCATTATATATACTTATAAAAGTGTAAGTGAATATAGAATCAGTTTTAGCTACTGTTTCCTTTTACCTCAGGCCCCACTACAGCTCTGCATAGCTCTGTGCTGGCGCTAGGTGTCCAGAGACCCACCTGACCTTTGGAGTAAAGATTCATAGAAATTTGCTTGCGATATTGGGTGAAAAGAACATCAGCTCTCTCATTTTCAAATGAGAAATGAAATCTCTACTTTAAAAGTAAAATTGGGGGGAATCAGAGGGGTAGCAAAAGGATTAGGGCTATAACAAGGTGGGCAGGCTATTTTTGCCTTGCACACAACTGACCTTGGTTGTATCCCTGGCATCTCATATATTTCCCTTAGCCTGCCAAGAATTACTACTGAATGCAGAACCAGGAGTAGCCCTTGATTGTAACTTGATTTGGCCAAAAGCCAAAAATTAAATTAAAAAAAGAATTTTGCGATTCAATTGAATAAATTGAACATAGTTTCTGTTGTTGATGTAGAATATTTTCTTTTTTCTTTATTTTAAAATAATATCTTTATTTAAGTACCATAAAACTGCAACATAAAACTCAACAAAAATTTTGTAGTTCATTTTTAGTCATCGAATGTATACTACTCTTCACCAGTGTAACTTTTCCACTACATTGTTCCTTATTTTCTTCCTCCTCTACCCCCGCCTGTCTTTGGGACAGGTATTCTATTTCTCTATCACTATCACTGTTATGATAGCTGTTAGTGCAGTTATTTCTCTAACTGCACTCACTACTCATTGTGTTAAGCTTCATATCCTGGGCTGTCCTTCTGGCCTGCATCTCCATTGTCTCTGGGTATTATTACCATATTGTCTTTTATTTTATTGAGTGAGACTATTCTGTGTCTATCTATCTCCCTCTGACCCATTTCACTTATCAAGATAGTCTCCATGTCCATCTATTATAGGCAAATTTCATTACTTTATTTTTCCTAACAGCTGCATTGTATTCAATTGTGTAAAGTACCAAATTTTCTTTAGCTACTCATCTGTTGTTGGTCACCTGAGTTGTTTCTATATTGTGACTATTGTAAGTAGTACTGCAATGATTACGAATTCAGGGGGCATTTTTGTATTGTGTTTTTATATTCCTAGGGTATATCCCTAGGAGTGGTATTGTTATATCATATGGAAGCTAGATTTCCAGTTTTTTGAAGAATTTCCATATTTTTTTACAGAAAGGTTGGACTAGATGTCATTTTCACCAGCAGTGAATAAGCACAGTTTTCCATGAATCCAGTTGAAAGAATATGTTTTTATGATAACAAGTGTTGACTATGCATGACGGTAGGTACATAGAGTATGGCAGATCAGAAACATTATAAAGGTGCTATTTCATCCATCAACCAAACCATCAGTGTGACTGAAAGAAACTGCTGCTCCTGTTGGTCATTCAAGTGTGATCATTGTGCTCAAACCAAAAACATTGATATTGCTCACATCTCACACCTGTGTTCTTATAATCAACAAGAAAATAAGATAAAATAGAGCTAAAGGACAATAGCTGTCCATGGGTAAGTGTGAGGTCACATAGAAAATAGTAGCTAACATGGAAATAAATAATGGAAAATATAATCTTCCTCCCTGTCATTACATATGGTTGGTATATTCAGATAAATTTTCCTAAGCCCATCTGCAGTGTTTGGGAGGAAAATGTAAATATATTAAAATATATTAAAAGTATATATATATATATTAAAAATAAAATTTATTTCAGTTCAAACTCAATGTATTGTAATGTATTTCTTTTTCAGTGCAGTCCTGATTTTAATCCTCAGCAGTGCATGGTCCTCTGAGAAATGTCTGGGGCATGCCTTTAGAAAGAAAACAATTAATTGAATCTTAAATGTGATGATTTTGTTGTATAATTATCCCATAACATGTAGAGACATAATCTGTGCTAGAATCTACAAGTGAGGGAAAGGTTTTAAAAAAATCATATAAAGATCCCAATTTATCTCAACCTTGTTACTGAATTCAGAGTATTGTGTAGAAGAGGCCAAAGAAGAGATGTATCTCTCAAATATCTGTGAGATGCTTAGGTCTAAAAGGAAAGAAAAAAAGAAAGAAAGAAAGAAAGAAAGAAAGAAAGAAAGAAAGAAAGAAAGAAAGAAAGAAAGAAAGAAAGAAAGAAAGAAAGAAAGAAAGAAAGAAAGAAAGAGAAAGAAAGAAAGAAAGAGAAAGAAGAAAAGAAAGAAAGAGAAAGAAAGAAAAAAGAAAGAAAGAGAAAGAAAGAAAAAAGAAAGAGAAAGAAAGAAAGACAGAAAGAAAGAAAGAAAGAAAGAGAAAGAAAGAAAGAGAAAGAAAGACAGAGAGAGAGAAAGAAAGAGAAAGAGAGAGAAAGAGAGAGAAAGAAAGAAAGAGAAAGAGAGAGAGAAAGAAAGAAAATAAAAGAAAGAAAGAAAGAAAGAGAAAGAAGAAAAAGAAAGAAGAGCAAAAGAGAAAGAAAGAGGAAAAAGAAAAAGAGAATGAGAAAGAAAGGAAAGAAAAAGAGAAAAAAGGAAAAAAGAAAGAAGGAAAGGAGGAAAGAGAAATGAGACAGAGAAAGAAGGAAAAGCAAGAAAAAGAAGGATCAATGTTTATTTGTAAACGGAATATTACTGTGAATATCATGTAAACCACTATGATTAAAATTAAAAAAATAAAGAAAAAAAGAAGGAATGAAAAGAAACAAAAAGATGGAAGAATGAAAGAAAGCAACATGAGAAAATAGTAAGGATTTGAGAATTGAATAGTGATGAAAGTTACACAATTACGTAAATATACTAATAACCACATGTAAGTTGCATCTCTACATAGGAGTGAAACACACAAAGAAACAAACAAAACCCTGAAAATAGAACTTGGCAAAATTTGACAACCTAGTGTCTAGAATGTGGAATGGAGCAGCTTTTCATGGAGTGGAGTACCTGAAGGCTCCATAGGAGATCTAAGACATAAGTCTTACAGCAATCTGTAAACTGGCTTTGCACTAGTCAAGGAGAGGTAATGACAAATTCACCAAGTGGGGGTAGGGGATTGGATCCTACCTTGTAATCATATACCGCTCTTTTGTGTTTGTAGCCAGAAGCTGGGACTAGAGAGCAAATGAGGAAGCCTCCATAGGATGTCTGCTCACAACTGCTCACAGACCAGGCAGAACAGGGTTCTCTGTGAGAGTCTAAGCTCTGGTGTATGGATGCTGATAGATACGCCAGGGAAAAAAAGGACCTATAATCAGTGAGCTGCAGTGATTGTTTGGGGTGTCTGAAGCCCAGAGAGGTGTTGGATACATCTGGGAACACTTATTCTCCTTGGTTTGATTCAGCAGAAAATGGCATTGAGAAAGAAGCTGGAAGGGCCCAGAAAATATCCATTTAATGCTGTCCCAGAGTTCCGTTGTTTCCTGCTGGTTTCACCTGTGACACCTGTTTCTCAGGAAATAAGTCACGGTTGTTAGATGTTTGGTTAGTCATCAACTACTAGCAACTGTTGGGGGAGAAACAAAAGCCCTTCTGTATACAGCTGACAAGGTCAGGCAGTCATAATGATGGCAAGGCCCAAACAGCTCTCCTATCACCTTTCTGTGCCAATTGTCACCTACTGGAAATTCAAAGGGAACAAAATGACACAAAGCCAGCAGTACCCACCTGCAACTGAAAGTGCCACTGGGAATACCAAGAAGATGGCTAGAGAGTATTCTTTCTGTCACCAGGCCAACAGATTTGTGTTTTAAAGAAATGTTATGAACATTCCACAGGACAGGATGGTTCCTGTGATCAGTCATCCTGGGCAGCCTGAGCTGGATCCCATAGAACAGAACAGCAGAGCCTTCTATATGGAGAGCCACTTCTTAGTGGAGCCATTGCTGGACAGCCTCCTGGGCACTTGAGTCATCACAAATCACAGTAAACAATGAAATCCTTATTGTTACTTCATCTTATAAGAACTCCAAGTACTGTTCAACCTGATTGTTCAAACCACTGTCACCATTTAAAGATAAGTCATTTGTTCAGAAGCATTCCAAAGCTTCCAATTCTTTTCTGGTTCTTTCTTTCCTGCGCTCATGTATAATAATGTTCCTACCTGTAATCAGACACACATTTCTGTATGAGGGCCCTAACTGATTTGAGGACCTTGAATTCAGCAATCCCAATGATGACAAAGGTAGAACTAATTAAAGAGATTAAGTGCAAACTAGAGAAACCATTAAAGCCTAGTGCTTAATGTTGAGGGTATAATAGTGTTGGGATTCTATCTCTAATCATTCTTGCTTCATTAGGAGACCACCACAGTATTAGCTTATTGGAGGATATCTGAACATCTTTCCAAAGACTCGGTATGACTGGGTGTGTTAATTTCCCAGAACAAATCATCATAACTCTAAATCATGGGAATTAGAAGCAATCTCACTCACATTGTACCTTTCCACCCAGCCCAACTGCACTGCTAATTTTAAGGTATAAGGACTCATGAGTTACCTTGGGGTATAGATTGGATATAGAAGACAAGACCTCAGAGCTATGAAGAACTCTTTCATTAAGTACTTAGCACATTCTTGTTGGTCTTGTTTTAGTGTTTTGGAATTGGGACCATATCCAGCTCTGTCAAGGCTTACTCCTGGCTCTGCACTCAGAAATCATTGTCTGTGAAGTTTGGGAGATCATATATGATGCCAAATGATTGAACCTGGATTGACAAGGCAAACACTGTATTGTCTCTCCTGCCCATTTGGTACAATCTTGCCCAAATTTTTCTGTCGTGATGACTTTCTATGTCTCTCAAGACTTCACATTGAAGCTGAGAGATGGAAACACTTCCTTCCTCTGTTCTTTAGTGTATATTCCTTCCTAATGTCAACCAATGCATTTAATCTTACTATCACATGAAAGCTAGAACAAAAATGTTAGAAAGGGATTTTGATAGATCGATTAAAGGAAGAAAATATTAATTCATATTTAAAAGGTATCCCAGTATATATTTTTTCACATATGCTATTGATAAATTTATTAATACTTTTTCAATGAATCTATGGAGGGGAGAAATATTTTATTACTTATAGGAACCTGTAGCACAAAGTGGAATTGTACTTGGAGACTGAGTCTTTTGTTTGGGGGAACATGCAGCTTTTGTTTGTTTGGGGGAACATCAGACATATAGGAATCACTCTAGACAAGACTCTGGGACACTAGGGATTAAAAACATATGCAAAACAAAATACTTTCCAATGTATTATTACTTTGCTTTGGTGACAATTTTAAAGATATCATTAATGTGCAAAAACTAGATGGATCCTAAATCACTTTCCTAGTGCCCTTCCAAGTAGAAATTAGGACACTCATGTACAGAGGGACTCCATCAGATGACATAGGAAGAAGGCAGTCCTCTAAGTCAGGGGCAGTTGCTATCTTATATTTCCAAAAAAGAATGTTGCCACATAAGACTAAAAATAAACCACCACTGAATATCAGATTTCTATTCTAAGTACTGTGAAGAAAATATATGCCTATTGTTTAAGTTCTTGGTGAATTCTGTTAAGGTAACCTGGGCTAATGTACTAGATTAATTCTTTGGTCTATAAATGTCAATAAAGTTACAGAAGCAGAATCAAGAATGCTACTTCCTCTGCCCTCTCCTCCATTGGGTAAATGATTGCCATTTTCTGGCATTGCTACTGAGCTCTGGAGTCACAGAGGTGGAAAGATCCCTTGTCATTGAGAAAGATGTTCAGCCTGAGTACACCATGAGACATGGGGATTAGTGCTGCTCACCTGTGTGGCCAGGTGGCTAATGGGTGAGAAAATATTTGGTTCATTTAATGAAGAGGGTAACTCATTTGGGTTTGCTGAGGAAATTCACTGTTGATCCAATAAGAACTATGGGAAATCTGTTTTGAAAACATAAAAACTATTGACCAACCATAAAAATGTGACTAAAAAGAATATTAATGTTGCTGCATCACCTGCTATTCCACTTGTCTATTCATTGCCACATTCTTAGTGAACAGCTTCCCAATTGTCAAAAGTCCTAGAATGGCCAATGCCTGAACTTTTGGTAGAGACCCTCATTCTACTGGCCATTCTCTCACCTGAGCCTTCTAAGGAATATTTTTCAGTCCCTTGAGATTTCATAGTGATTGATGGTCCCCCACAATGACTTTCTGAATTTCTCAAATTGAATAAATCATCCCTGCTTTGCCCCTATAACACGGTTTCCTGATATAGATATAGGTATAAATAGACATAGCTATATTTCTATTGCTATATTCTAAGACTTAATATTCACTTAAGACTTAACATATTCACTATTAATTCATGTGAGAATTATCAGTACTTGAGATAATACTTAATATAAGTGTGTTTGCTCAAGCAAATGCTTGACAGGATTTCAGCATGAATTTCTAAAACACAGCCACTTGTTCTGTGGGGAAAGATATAAGGTTTGGAGTGAGAATTTAGGAACCAATCTTTAGAAAGAAGTAAGAATTTCAGGTTCCGAAAAATTTCAGGAGACCAAATTAAATTTGATTTTCAGCTACAGCAATCAGTGATGGTTTAAGGTTTCGAGGTTTCATGTAAGAGTTAAAATATTTATATTTTGAAAAGTACATTTATATATGAATTTTAAATCTGACTTTGTATTCTATAATTATCTAGTCATATTAATCATGAGAGAAGCTTCTTTGATAGCCCTGCAAGATATACAGACTTTATCATATGAATTTAATAGAGTCATAGAATAGATTGTGACTCTTTTTCAAAGAATAGGTTAGGAAAAGGTACAACCTCTTCCTTTTCTGTGTCTCCAATTCTCTGATTAGCATCAGAGTCAGTAAAGTAGAATTAACCCCAGAGACAAAGCAAGATTCTTCGCAATAAAATAATAAATGCTTAAAGTCTATATAGCATGAAAAGAAGAAAAAGTGCAGTGTGGGGGATTAAAAAAAAAACAGCCAATATGGTCTTGGCCTTCATCAGAGATTCACACAGCTTTGGAGATATATTTCCAAAGCTGAAACTTGAAGGGAAATCACATGGATATTATGCCACCCTTCCCAGAATTTTAAGCAGAGGCCAAATGAATGTTTCCCCAGAACCCCCTATCAATTGCAACTACTGACATTCACGTCGGTCTCGTGGCACCTGCTTCCACCAAATGCTAGTGTTTAACATTTCTCACAGTGTTTCTAAACTTGAATTTGCTCACTGCTACCAGTTAGGAACAGATGCACCAGAGAGAACCTATTTGAAAGTGGGTGGCTTATTATGAACAACTTAGGGTCTATAAAAAAAATCCCAACAAGAGCTGGAAGAAAAAAATTAAAAACTGCCAGAAGCTCTAAAAAATATCTTCATAAAAGAACAGAATAGATATCTGGAAATTCTGCAAGTATGTAAAGGAAGCTCGTTTTAGCACCATTTTGTACTTGAGTATAATTTCCTAAAAGTTACCTCTAACTTGGACTCTCACAGTGTTGAACTACTCTCCTACCATAAGAACTAAAGGCCAGTAGAATGACTTAGAACACAAACCTAAATGTAGGTCTATCATATTGGGTGGAAATAATAGTTATTTACTTGGGTACTAATCACTAAATAACAAGTTGATATTACAATTTCCCAAGATTAATCAGTTCTAAAAATAGTTTTTTACATTCATTCCATATTCTGAAAACTCTAGTTTGTGTCATTCACTATGGGAGATTTTCTACATGGTACCACTCAGCAATGGAAAAATAGCTAGTTGAATTAAGATGAGTATATATAAAATATAACCAAAATTCTGAATACTTATTAGAAAAAATAAAAAGTCCCAATATTTTAATATTATTTACTATTATAAATTTAGATGTTAAAATTATAACTCTCTGGACAGATTTTATTAGTAAAATACATGATTAAATATTTTACTTGCTTTTAAATATAACTATTAATGTACTTTATTTTGATTTTGATTCTATAACTTCTACTAAAATGCCAGTTATATTTAAAGAAAAGATTTAAATTGCTTTAATTTATAAAAATTGATCTGATACTCAATTTCTTTTACTCTTATCATAGGTTTCAGTGTCTTTAGAGTAATCTAAATATACCACAGTGAGTGTAGTATATGTGATATTATGAACATTATAAACATTATGTGAAAGTCTGACCAACATCATAATCAGTCAATAAGTAAAGGAGGAATTCAGGACTGTTTACTTGTATACTTGGCTTGACTTTATAGTCTGATATGTGTTACTTCAGCACAGATCTGAAAACTTTCTTATAAAAATAATTAAAAAAATGTTTTTTACACGATTTTTATCACACATGAGGCAAAATGAAAACTAGAGGACAAAAATTCATGTGCTATAACCCACTTTTACATTTTATGGGCACTGTTTTATTTCCCCAATATGTTCCTTGGATGCCAGAACTGGTCTTTATTTAACTAGTGGAAAAATGGAAAGAAAGGTAGTGATAGGAGACAGCATAAAAGCAACAAGGAAGTTAAGAAATAAAGTACTTCATATAGGTGTCAGTGGAACAAATAAATAGAAAATATGGTCTAATTATGCAAAGGTAAATATTGTTCCCCTCAAGTGTTCATGCATTATAGCAAGATTTTATGGGCTCCACTGATAACCTATTAGTATGTATTTTGGTCTCTATATCTTCACAAGATAGTTAGCCAGTATCAGTAATTATTAGGACCAGGGTAAGAGTGAGTGGGAGAATGAAGAGTGACTGCTAATGTGTACAGGGTGTCTTTTGGGATGATAAAATAATTCTGAAGTTCCAATATGGTCAAAATAAAAATCATAAAAAATAATTCTGAAGTTAAACAGGAATAACAGTTGAACAAATGTGTGACTGCATTAAAAATACTAAATTATATTTGTAAAGTTGATTACAGAGGATATGACTATGTCTCAGTTTAAAGAAATGTGACTCCAGAGTGAGGTCGATACAGGGTTGTCACAAACTGAAAATGTGTCATATACACTTTGAACATCTACTGACTGAAAGTTACATCTCTTTCTAAGTTTCCTATATATATATTCTTGACCCCACTACTCCTATACTAAGTGGAAATTGTGTATAAGAACATTTATTTCAAAAATCAGGAATTTAACATTTGGAAAATATATGAATAAATAATGACACATCCATCTATAAAGGTCCTTATTCCTATATGGTTCTAAATGGAATTCAAACTGTTCTTGAGAACAATAAACACAAGTCTCTTCTGGATCAGAATCTATACAAATTTGTATCTGTGCTATTGCTAATCTTTCTGGTATCTCTATTTTGAACAACTCTTAAAGGTATTTTATCATAAAATGCCACCTCATGCCACTGAGATTGGCACACATCACAAAAAAAGAAAACAAGCAGTGCTGGCGGGAATGTGGAGAGAAAGGAACTCTTTTTCACTGCTGGTGGGAATGCCGTCTAGTACAACCGTTATGGAAAGCGATATGGAGGTTCCTTCACAAATTGGAAATTGAGCTTCCAAACGATCCAGCTATATTACTCCTAGGAATATACCTGAGGAACACAAAAATGCAATACAAAAATTCCTTCCTCACACCTATATTCATTGCAGAGCTATTTACAATAGCCAGACTCTGGAAACAACCAAGATGCCCTTCAACAGATGAATGGTTAAAGAAACTGTGGTACATATACACAATGGAATACTATGCAGCCATCAGGAGAGATGGAGTCATGAAATTTTCCTATACATGGATGCACAAGGAATCTATTATCCTGAGTGAAGTAAGTCAGAGGGAGAGAGAAAAATGCAGAATGGTTTCACTCATCTATGGGTTTTAAGAAAAATGAAAGACATTTTTAATAGTATCTCAGAGACAAGAGAGATGAGAGCTGGTAGGTACAGCTCATGGCATGAAGCTCACCACAGAATGATGAATGCAGTTAGAGAAATAACTACACTGAAAACTATCATAACAATGTGAATGAATGAGGAAAGTAGAAAGACTGTCTCGAGTACAGGTGTGGGGGGATGGGGAGGAGGGAGATCAAGGAAACTGGTGGTGGGAATGTTGCACTGGTGAAGGGGGGTGCTCTTTACATGACTGTAATCATACAACTGTAATCATATTTGTAATCACCGCGCTTAAATAAAGATAATTAAAAAAGAAAGTGATCTAAAAAATAATAAAGTAAGCTTGTAAGGAAGAAAAAAAGAGACAATACCTTATCAATATCCCTGTTATTCTGTCACAAATAAGATAAATTAGATTTTTGGGTCCTGGAAGCTGCATAACTACTGTGTAGAGCTGATAATATTCCAAAAAGAGACAAAATTCTCATCCCAGGGACCAATTCAGATTGGTCCCAGTGACCCAGTTATCTTATGATCATAATTTAGTTCATAAAATAACTCCTCCAGGCACTATTTAAAAAGACTAAATTTAGTGTAGAAACAAAAGACTTCATATTTTATTTATCTATATCTGACTCAAAGTCTAGCCATTCAGAGAGCTTTTTTCCCTTGGATTTTTGCAAAACTAAACTGCCTGCAATTTACCCTAGAGGTTAAAGGGAGACATGGAAAAATCTGATTAGTCCAAGAGGTTCCTGGATGCCAAACCCTTGGTTAGATCCTGCCCAACCCAAGTATAAGGCTGATGACTTTGTAAACAACCCAAAGAGAAACAAATATTAGAATTTGTCTTTTTTGGAAGCAAAGCCAAGTTTGACTGAAAAATAAAAAAACATAATGTTTATTGACTATTGATATAATACTCTTCACTGGTTTCCAACTACAGTAGTTCAACCCTTGCTGGAAAGTTGGCCTCTTATTGAGTGTTATGTAGCTGTAGTATTGCATATATATATGTAAATATATATATATATACATATATTTTAACCAATAAGAAACAAGCTAAATTCTTCTTGAATAAATAGGAAGTTTTCTAAAAAAAAAGGCAAGAAAACATGCTAAGTCTAAATCCTATTTTAGTTTCTGAAATTTGCTTGTGTGACTGTGTGACTGATGAGAATATGCAATTGCCAATTCTCGACTATCTAAGGAGATTTTTAAGATATTTCTCACATTTCTTCTGACCTGCTGTACTCAAAGGATCCAGGAGTATTGGAAGGAATGTGGGACTGAGTTCTACAAATACTTGGTCTCCCTCTGGACTTGCTCTTTGCTGGGTGACAGGGGACAACTTTCCAATACTCAATTTTCAGTGTCTCTGGGTTTTTGTTATTTTTTTTATTATATTTTGTTTGTTTGCTTGTGTGTCATACCTGGCAGTGCCCAGAGATTATTTCTGGCTTTGCATTTAGAAGTTAGTCTTGGCAGTGCTCTGTGAACCATATGGGATGTTGAGAATTGAACCCAGCTTGACCACAGGCAAGACAAACACCCAACCTGCTATATTATCACTCCAGCCTGAGGTGTCTCCATTTTATATTTTTGTTATATTTGGTTATTTTAGGTGCCACTCCTAGCAGTGTTCAAGAGCTATTCAAAGATTTGTGACCAGGGATACAAGTCTTGGCAGTGCTCAGGGAATCATGTGGTGCCTTGGAGCTAGCCTTGATTGGATTTAACAAGGCAAATGCCTTACCTCCACTACCATTTTCTGGTAAGTGTCTCCATTGTTCAATTAGAATGATCAGAACATTGTGCAGCTAGTACTTTGCAGAATGATGGCAATGATGCATATCTGTGAACTATATGACACATCTGGAGCCAGAAATAACGCAATACTTATAGAAAGCAAAGAATTGTGCATTTTCTTAAGCATGATAAGTGCTCATCTCTCCTGTTATTTGCAGTTAGTTCTAACAAAACCAGCTTGAATTTTTAGCAGTCTGCTGTCACCTTTTATTACAGCAGTTTGCCAGCAACCACACTAGGTCCAAGCTTTGGATCTCCAAAGAAAAGTTCTCTTTCCTCAACTCTGCGCTCTCTCTGTTTAATACACTCTTGGGACTATGATATCACCCCTATTTGTTATGCCTGCTCCAATCATATGCCTCCACCATCTCATAAATTAACAAGTATATTGTATTCTCTACTGAGGAACTGCAATTAACAATTAATTTAGAGTGCTTTATTTCCCACAACATGTAGAACTACCTATAAGTAATCTCCTTTGGTATTCATCACAGTTCTGGGAAAAGGCATTTTATTACCATTTTAGAGTTTTGCAAACTGAGGCAGACAGGTGACATAATATTTCAGAGGACAATCCTGAGAAATATCATTCTATAAATTTCCTTTCTGTGCACAATTGAAAGTAGGAAAAAATTATAAAATAAACAGGGACAGGGTGGTGAATGTTGCTGTGCAAAGTCATATTCTACATGGAAACCAGGAGATTTTACTGGACCAAATATCTCCCCAGTCATTTTTGAGATTTTTGTATAGGACTCAGGAAGAAATGTCTTGAAATGTTTTTCTTGTGAAGATGGAGTAACCGCTAATCCAAGAATATTTTTCTGCTTTCCTTAGTACGAAGGTTATGGGAGTTGATATTACCAACCCCTATATTGCTTAAAAACTTGTGCTATGTCACACTGACTGTTTCTAAAACTGCTCCAAGGAAATCCTTCGAGATTGAAAGAGGGCCATTTATATAAAATGTGTTTTTATGCTAAAAGAGATTATATATCAGATAAAAATATTTGTTCACTCTAAATTTTATGCTTAAGGGAAATAGAAAAAAGAAGAGAAAGCATTCTTGTCAGGGCTGTTTGGCACTTGAGAATTGTAGAAATATAGCAATATATCACAGATTTAGGGGCAAAAGTTTAGGAAAGAGAATGAGAAGTAAGAGCAGTTAGCTATAACAACTGTGGTGGATTGTGAGTGCCATTTCTCTGTGCATGCGGTGTCATCAGGGGACAGACAGCATATGATATTTTTAAGGGAAAATATTATTTTCTTCATGACTTTCAGTCACTGAAAAGAAGACTAATGAGTAAGTCTTTAGGCTTCATTTAGTGGTTTGTAAAATATGGTAGGCAGTCAGTAGACTTTTTTTCCTTCTCTCTCTCTCTCTCTTTCTCTCTTTCTCTCTCTCTCTCTCTCTCTCTCTCTCTCTCTCTCTCTTTGGTTTTTGGTTTTTGGGCCACATTTGGTGACTCTCAGGGGTTACTCCTGGTTATGCTTTCAGATAATTGCTCCTCGCCTAGGGACAATATGGGATTTCCAGGGATTTCCAGGGATGGAACCAAGGCCTTTTCTGGGCAGCCGTGTGCAAGGCAAATGCCCTACCGCTGTGCTGTTGCTCAGGCCCCAATAAACTAATATTTCTATGACAGTAAAAGACTTCAATGTATTTGAGAATATATTATATATTCCTATGCTAAAAGGAGCTTTTTTTTGCCTGACATTAATGTTTTTTTCTTTCTTTTTTTAACTTTTTCTTTTTTTTTTTTTGTTTTTGGGTTATACCCGGCAGCGCTCAGAGGTTACTCCTGGCTCTACGCTCAGAAATCTCTCCTAGCAGGCTCAGGGGACCACATGGGATGCTGGGATTTGAACCACTGTCCTTCTGCATGCAAGGCAAAAGTCTTACTTCCATGCTATCTCTCCGGCCCTGGCATTAATAATTTCTACTGAACATTATCTCTATGTTTTTAATACAAAAGTAAGATTTACTCAGACATCCTAGAATAAAATGTAATTAAACAACAATCATGTCTTTTATGCCTCAGGCACTAAGTTGAGTGTTAGAGATACAGAGTAAAGTTATCTTTTTGTCCTATAAAGTGTAACATACATTCAGGACAATTTTTATGCTAAATTTAAAGAAAAAATGTAATATAAAAGAACCATTAATGCTGTAAAAATATTTGCCTGTGGAGTTTTGTATTGAACAGGACCACTCACTGTAGTTATTCTACCAGGGGTCCTCAAAATTTTTAAACAGGGGGCCAGTTCACTGTCCCTCAGATCGTTGGAGGCCGGGCTATAGTAAAAACAAAAACTACGAGCAAATTCCTATGCACACTGCATATATCTTATTTTGAAGTGAGAACAAAATGAGAACAAATACAGTATGCGGCCCACGGGTCGTAGTTTGAGGACCACTGTATGAAATGCTGCCAGTTACTCTCTTTGTCAAAGAGATACTTTATAAAGACTTTTCAAGAATCCAACTACTATGTCACTTTTCTTTGGTGTTTATATATAAAGAATTTTGCTCTGTGCTCAAAACAAAATTTTTGCCTTATAGACATATGCATATTTAAGATGGCCACCAAAGTACTAGGCAAGATTAGAATACTGATGCTATTACTAAGATAAACAAGTTCTCCTAATGCTTTGGATTCTTTTACTATAGCTATCAGAAAATAATATATGTCAAAAATTTTAGTACAGATAAAATGTAAAATGCACAAAGAAAATTGTCTTGTTCCTGGAGTGGAATTAATTCTAATAACTTTGGTGCAATAAAATATTAATTACAATCTTTTATAAATTTAGAGTAACATTATATAAAATCAACACATATTCACACATATGTAATTCCAAAAGTCATCTTACAAACTGGAAATATATATATATATATATATATATATACACACACACACACACACACATATATGCATATATCTTGCAAAGTGTAATTCTCAGTGCTGTTCTCCAAATTAACAGTTGAGCTTCTTATGTTTCAGAAGCTATGAATAATGCTGGAGATAAAGTTATCTTGTAGAAATGAACGGTTGACCTTTCACACTATAATTTGCATTAATATTGCCTGTGCTTCCTGATGGATTCACTATGGATGAGCACTAGTATTATAAGCCAACTGCTAAATACTTGATACTAAACATTTAATATTTGCTTATAGTCTAAACCCGGGATCAATAGATTGACCCTTGCTTAGTTTATTTATGTTTACTAAATATTGTTTACACAAACCTTCAACTTCTAGATGTGTCATTCTCAAAAACATACCACATATGAGCTTTATGTCATGGTCTCATCAACCTCTTAAAATTGGCCAGCACCTCTGAGTAATCTCCAAAAAACATACAGAAAAATATTTTTAATGTTATTCCATTGTCAAATTGCAGAATAGACATTCTGCTGTCATTAGACTTGACTGTCATATTTTTGCTTTGAAGTTCTGGCTTCACTGCTTGATTGACTGAGATAAATTCCTAGGAAAACGTCTCACTGTTGTCACAGCAATTCCTTCACCTTCTGTGCCATTAGCATTCTGCAGAAGGCAAAACAACAGTTCAGCCTCAGGTATTAGGGAAAACAAATAAAATAGAATCAGACTTTTTTTTTAATCAAAGGCTCTAGATTCTTGGAATCTTCATTCTTTCCAGAGTGCATCAAAAGTGAGGCTCCCCTATGTCTCAGTCAGCATACACTGTCATGAGGGCTGATGAGGAGAGCTGAAATGATTTATTACAGGTGACATGGATTTCTGTTTTTGCACTTGTTATGGCCTTGTCTGCAGGATCTGGAGTGCCAGTTTCCACCGGTACGCTGAGCTGAGATGAATAAATGAATAATTGTTTTTGCCCTGTTAGTTTTTAATTCAGTGTATCTTAGAAAAAGAAGATGAGTTTTCACAAATACCAGAATACCAGAGGTTGTTATCAGCATGCGCAACCAACCAGACTAAGAAAAGAATCACAGACCTGATTTCTTTCTTACCTTTAGTAAGACTGTGATGGAGTACTTTAATCGAACCATTAGCAATTGATTTAGAAAATGGTGGATAAATTCTGATCTTTCCTTCCTTTTTTGCAGGGGGCTATATCAGGTGCTTAGGTCTACTCCTGGCTCTGCTCTCCGGGATTACTACTGACAGAATTTGGGGATATATGTGGACATATATGATGTATTGGATCATGCCAAGGTCAGCATTGTGTAAACGGAAGTGTCCTACTCACTATGTTATCACTATGGCCCCTACTCTGACCATTTTAATTGGCAAGAACACCCATTGAATTTTTGCAAAAGATGAAGGCAGTGTATTTTTCTTCTCCAGAATAAACACTTTCAATCACAATATATGTCAACTCAACTTGCAAGTAGATTATTGTGTTTTGTCAATATTTCCTTTAACATTAGTGAGTGAATTTTTTGCTGTTGTTGTTGGGTCACAACCAGCAGCGCTCAGAGGTTGCCTTGTGTTCAGATGATCCAGATTTCAATCCCAAGCACTGCATATGATTTCCATGTACCACAAGGTATAAACCTGAGCATTGGTAAGTATGAACACCCCCCACACCCGAAATCGACATTTTCTTTATGAAAAATAATTTATTTGTGATAGAATCAGGGTTCATCATGTCTGTTTTCTGTTTACAGAAAGTCAATGAGAGCATGGGAATGGCACTGTTACTTCTACTGATGGGAGGGAAGTGAATCTCACTATGATGTTGTTATGTCAAGGGGCACTGAGAAGTAGAGCTGACAGTCACATGTAGGCTATAATTCTATATTATGGAAAGATGGGAAAGAGACTTTGCTTTATGACTTTCGACTCTCCCACATGCAGTAGAAGGAGGTGAGTGGTTCTATTTTGTACACAAACACTGCAGCCTCTTTCAATGAAATTAAATCTGTCAATCAGATTTTCTCTTTGATTTAATGCCTATGTTTATTTTAAAGTAAATTTTATCCATATGTTTCTGCATCATTTATACCTCTCGTCAAAATGGTTTTTTTTAACAGCTGTTTGGCATTTTAAATTCCTGGTAGGAAATGAAAAGCTAGTGTGGTTTTGTACTACAAAACTTGAAAATTTACATGGCATTTAGATTTAGCATGCCAAACTAGGTAACTCATACCTAGTTATTTCCTAAAGAAACTAGAGTTCATTTGAGTTTGAAAAGAAGATCAGATCTAAATACCCAAGCCAAAGTCAATAAGAACAGAATCAAGTGGCCCAAACTATAACAGGCTAAACGCAAAATGACCTGTTACACTAGTAGTCCAGGGATCTAGGGGTGGAGGTTTGAGGATGCTTTTGGGGAACTATGGTAGTAGGAGGTTAATACTGGTGGTGAAAAAATATTCTGGCGGTGGAAATGACCTTAATTCACTGTTATTGAACACCTAATGCACAACTGTGAAAGACTATTAACTCACACAGCAGTGGGGTATTTGCCTTTCAGCTGATCCAGGACAGAGCTGGGTTCCATCCTCTGCATCTGATGTGTTAATCCAAGCCAGGAGAGCACATAGCCAGGAGTAACCCCTGAGCATCACCAGGTGTGGCCTCAAAACAAAGAAAAACAACCAAACAAAAAATACATACAGTTCTAAATTAAATTGATTATGATAAATATTAGTTTAATCTATTATTTTGCAAGAATATTCAAAACAAATATTCTGACTATGCAATGACTTTATTAGTTCCTCAGTTTTTACATGGAGGAGAAGGAAAGAAAAGAGTGAAGCGGAGCAGAAGATCCAGCAGGAGTCAAAGGGATTTGGGTAATTTAGGTGTTATAGGATAATAGAGCAAAATATCCAAATTTCAGAGTCAACAATACTAAAATGAAAGGACCAAACTTGGACAACCAAACTTAAAAAAGTGACTGTCAAGATGTTAGGAGGGCATAGAAGAGGGAACCTGAAAACATTGGTGGAGAGAAGTTTGGTGGAGGAAGATGGTGGTAGGATCAGTGCTGAACATAGTAAACCTAAATCTCAACTACAAATAATTTAATAAATTATGGGTTTTTGTTTTTTTTTTTTTGTTTTTGGGCCACACCCAGTGATGCTCAGGGGTTACTCCTGGCTATGTGCTCAGAAGTCGCTCCTGGCAGGCACGGGGGGCCATATGGAAACTGGGGGATCGAGCCGTGGTCCGTCCTAGGCTAGCGCAGGCAAGGCAGCAGGCACCTTACCTCCTGCGCCACCTCCCGGCTCCCAAATTATGGTATTTTTAAAATTAAAAATGTATAGTATAAAAATAGATATCCTGAAGAGGTTTTCTGAATGTGAATTTTATAAAAGCAGAATTTAGTACCATTTTATTCCACATAATAGTAACAATCTCTTTCAAGGGTCAAGAATTCTGCCAGAGCATCTGTAAATAGAAGAAACTGTATTTCAATATGTCTATGAGATTCTGAGGCATTGATTGTAATTTTTATTCAAATGTCATAAAGAAATATTATAGTCTTGATTCATCACTAAAATGTTCTATTAAGAAAGATGATGAAAGGCCCAACTACTAGAAGTGTTTCTTATACTAGTTTATATGAAAGTTCAATTGGTGAAAGGAATCTCTGAAATGTCAATGTCATATCAGCATGATAAACATCATTCTCGGTATGATACCCGGTAGGTTTTTTGAGGGCTATGGCAACCCTGGGTAAGCAAGTAGAGTCAGAGGGATAAATGGAAAAGAAAGAGCGAGGATAATCCTATTCATATGAAGTCCTTCTGCTTACGTGGGTGGATATGAGCAAATTCTGATAAGGCTTGAGAACATTGCAGGGGAAGAGCTGAAAAAAAAAAGCAGATTAAACAACAAATCTGTGAGAGGACAGGAAAAGATTGAAGAAGGTACATAAGGAAAGAAAGGTACCAGAAGTGATGCTGACAACAAAATGCTTGAGAGTGTTGCCCAGAATATGCAGGATAGATTTTCCCAGCTTTTCTGAAATGGTTCCCAGATTTATATGTCCTAGAAATTAATTTAGGAATGAATGCTTTCCAGGTGCCAAGCTAGATCCATGGAGAAAGAATTCATTTCTAGGGAAACTAAATCAGAGAGTCCACATGGAAACAAAAGAAGGACTTTATAGACTCCAATAGGGGTAATGAAACAAAAAGAACATGAATTTATTCTGTAACATCTCTATGGAGATAGAACCATAGGTGTCAGTGAGATCTAACCAGTCACTCTTGCCTTCACTGCTCCCATAATGTATTGGCTTAAAGTTGCACTTTTACAAATGAAAGTAGAGTGACAAGAAATGTCTGTGATTATATTAAATTATATATGACTGGCTTCCAGAAAGACTACTCTAGAGCTTCTTGATGAAGTTGTCCTAATGAAGTAAGTAGTCATGTTTTACAAAATCACATGGAAAGCAGCTGTGAGAAGAAGTCTTCAGGAACCACAGGTTGCCTCTAGATTCTAAGAATAACTTTTGACCAACAGCCGGATAAGTAATACTGATGCAGTCAGCCTATAACCACATGAGCTGATTGCTGCCAGCAGTAGTTTGAACAGAAAGTTCCTTCCCCAGGAGAGCTTCCAGCAGAGAACCATTACCTTGGCCAACCTCATGATTGCAGCTTAAGAAACACAGCAGAGCAAGGCACTGTTTTGAGTTACTATACTTGTAGTAATATGTTATATAACAACATAAAGTCAAATTTATAGTACACATGATATTCTAGAAAAAAAAGCCTGATGCAGAACTCTTTTAGGATCCATATCTTAGACTGCTATTGAAAGAAAGTAGGAAAACAATACATTGAGGACTGCAACTTGAAAAGTATTGTCACTCAGGGACCAGAGCTATAGCACATCAGGATGGATATCTGCCTTGCACATGGCCAACCTGGTTCTATCTCCAGTTTCTCATATGGTTCCTTGAGAATGCTATGTTTGATTTATAACTCAGAGCTAGGAGTATCCCCTAAACACCACTAGGTGTAGCCCAAAAAATCCAGAATAAGAGAATATTACCACCCTCAGTGAACAAGATACATGATTACAACTAAAACACCATTCACCATCCTATCTCTTGGTATGTGACCTTGTACAAGACTCTTAACCAGATGTAATTACATTCTCCAAGAAAATAAAAATGATATTACCTACTTGGATATTCGACTGACATGAAGAAGCACAGCAGCATATAAGTAGAGCAGGAACAGTCAGTAGTACTGATCACCACATTCAAGTATCTCCATCTTTAAGAGCGTTTCCTTGAATGTCAGAAAAAGATAAATATCAGGAGCATCTGAAACTACAAATGCAGACTCTGATAAACTGTACAGGGTACTCAGAGAAACTTAGACATCTCCAAAACTGGAAGAAGTTGTTCGAAGAGAATCTGCACTACAATGTCATCATAAATTGAATCTGTCTGTGCACAGATGTGCCTTTATAAAAATATTATCATTCGTGTTTTTATTTTTATTTTTTGACCAGCAGAAGTACAGAAAAGTACAGAAACACTGGATTACTTTAGATTCCTGGAAATAATCCAAGAATTAAATGGGTTTATGTATAATTCTTTTTGAAAAAATAGGTTTTATTCCTAAAGTATTCATTATAGATGACTTTTTATAAAAATATAAGGGGCCAATGTATAGGTTTATCTAGTCACTAAAGGTCTTCATATATAAAACTCAGCAAATTGCCAAATCTCAGTTCTATGTAATATTCAGTTTATTGTAGCCAGCATGGTGTGTCACGAGAATTTTATTCAATTTCTGAGCAGATTATCATGAAAAGAATATTCTTTACTCTTCAAGTTCCTTTGTATGGAGAGAGATGGGTGGCTGATCTACAAACTAGATTTTCAAAACTATTGGAGAAATGTGGGAAAATTCAAAAGGAAAACATTCAAGAATTTCTGGAGATCAGATTTATGTTTTTTGTTGTCCATAGACTTGTCAAGAAACAAAACTCATGTTGCTTGCCCCCACTCAACCAATAATTCCTTGAGACTTTTTGAATGTCTGAGCATTAGTTACATATGTGATGGACTAAACACTGTAGGAGTATATTTACACATTATCTGATTCTTATATTACTAAACTTGATTCACATTCATTTAAGTTGACTCAGATAGACACATTGTTGCTGAACACATCATACAGTTGAATCTGATAAATTCCACCAATTTTTACAGTAGCTGCTCTCTGCCTGGGATGTTTAGAGATTTTTCTATGACCTGAAGATAGCACAACCATGTTGAGTTGGGTCCGTTTTGTGCTCAATCAGAAAAAACAAAATTTCAATCAGACAAATCACAATTTGATGAAAGCTCCCAGGAGACCAAGAAATGTGTTGAGATAGAGGACAATGAAGATTTAAAAAAAAGGTGCTAATAAAAAGACAACAAAAGAGACAACAAAATAGCTTTAAAGTAAGATTTGACACACTTCGTAATGAATTGTTTTGCTAAGAAAATAATCTGGGATTTTACTAGGGAATTTTCCTTTGAAGAATATTGTTCCATAGGAAAGTACACCAAATAAAATGAATTCACCTATTTTTAGTTTAAAGCTATACTAATGAGGAGCAATAGAACATTTGATATTTATTTCTTTTTTACATGTGTATATGTACATGTGAATATACATACATGTATATAGATATACATATGTATATGTGTATGTATCTATGTACATGTGTATATGTCATATAGTATAATAAAAAGATAATATAAGATACAATTAATTATAATAAATATTATTCACTATGTTGAATAATTTTCAAGATAAAATATGATTTATAAAATAAAATTCAAATGCTACCATCAATAAGATAAATATCATTGTTTAATTTTGATGTTATTGACGTGTAGGTTAGATCAGTGTTGGAAGAAGGGATTGTTTTGTGCTTTTAAGAATGTTTAGCAGCATCCCTGTACTGTTCCCACTATGATTGGGATCAACTCTTTGCCAATCATGACAGTCAAAAATGTCTCAAAATACTGTGAAATATTTTCTTGATGGAAAACACCCCTGTTGAGATCTGCTTTTTCATTGAAATTATCTTTTCATCATTGTCTAGCAGCTTTCCTGCAACCATGGCATAACTGAATAGTTATGACAAAGGGTTCCTCACCACAAAAGTTAAATATATCTTACTAGACTGATAGAGAAGTTCTGGTCTAGCACATAGAAGGGTTTAGTGTTTGAGAAAGGTATGAAAAGGGAATAAGGGAAAGAATTAGATAGTTGGTTAATCTAGAAAATTATTTTGGGAAGAACCAGTTTTTCTTTCAGATAAAAAACAGTTGGTGAACAATGACAGTCTGTAGACCAATCTCTCCTAAGAAAAGCCTCTTCTTTTGAAATTCCAGGAGGCTACCAAATTATAATAGGAATGTAAGACAATTCAAAAGAGTCAAGTGAAAGTATAAGAATAGTGACTCTTATAAGCAACTTTGGAACAACTTGAACATATTACAATACATAATGGTTCAGATATGCCAAATAAACACATGGAAACCATTCTTTGAAAACTCACTGTATAGAAATATATATGTGCATATATGTATATATGTATGCATGTATATATACATATATATATATATTGAATGCTCAGGGGTTATTCCTGGCTCTGCACTCAGAAATTACTTCTAGAGGGCTCAGGGGATTATATGGGATGCCAGGAGCTGAAAGTGGGTCGGATGTGTGCAAGACCCTACCCACTGTACTATTGCTCCAGTCCAGAAATAAATATTTATTGAATGTTCATAATACCTCAGCTATTCAGAGAACTTAAATATATATATAACTTGTCTAAGAGCAATTTAGGATCTTTTCCTTATTTTACTAGCTGAAATTAAAGATTATAAATTCACTTAAGGGAATAATTAAGGATCTTACTGAGTTAGGAGCTTTAGTGGATCTCTGATGGCTTTGTCAATGTCCTGATTTCTAAACATTGCCATATTACATATGGGTAAATCTTAATAGAATGAGCTGTACTCACAAAGGCTGCAGATCTATTTCTAAAGTGAACTGATATTTCAAGAAATTCTGACCACAAGAAAATTGAGTCAAAGTTAACATTCTATTTTTGGAGGAGGGAATTGAATTGGGCCACACCTGACCGTGTTTAGGTTACTTCTGACTCTGTCACTATGGAAAAATCCTTAACAGGCTCAGGATTCAAATGGAATGTGAGAGATAAAACCCAAGCCAGTAATTTACAAGGCAAATACCCTATCTGCTGTGCTATCGCTCATTCCCAAAAAGTAATATTCTTAAATCACGGAGCAAAGCTCTGTACAGTAGCCAGAACAGAACTTCTTTTTTCAAGGGTCACTGGGCTAGTATAAGATTTTGCTAAAGTATTACTGTTTCCATACAGCATGCTGAGCAATGATAGAAAGACATTCTCCTACAAAAAAGTAAATGGACTGAAAAGTCATGTGTGTAAAAGAAGGCAGTATAAAGAGAGATTTATTACTTGTTCTGATAAATTGACAGTGAAATTAAAAAGCTTAATTATTTCAGCATGAAATTCAAGAGGCATCTTTTCCCACTGATCATATGAAATTTTTTTCAAAGCATTTTCAGCAATAAAACATCTGTGACCCAATTTACAACAAACAGATAAAAATGGAGAGTTGTTAAGGTAGGAAAGAGCAGAAAAATGGTTGTGAACTCTTTTAGCTTCCACCATCACTAAACTGACCCTTGTGTGCTGCAAGTCTTCACAAATGTGTTCTTGTAAATCTTTAGTGTGGGGAGAAGGAAAATAGTTTCTTAGAATGAAAACCCATTTGAGAAGAATATATAAAGTTTCTAGATGATCAAAGATTGAAGGCAGAGCTGCAGAGAGATCACTAATGGAAAGATGATGGCCTTCAGAAATAGGCGAGGAAAGCAAAGTAGAACAAATACATTTTCAACTAAAAACATTGAATTATAATCAGCACAAGAAGTTTCTTTCATTCCCTCTAGTTTGCTAATGAAGAAAGATAGAAGGTATAATCTAAAGAATTTAATGATATAAATTTTAAAAGGGTTTGACGATGTCTGAGCTTAATTACAGTGGATCCGGCTGAGTTTTCAAAAATGTGCCTTTTGATGGAAATGGAGATTAAATCCAATTTACTCAATAAATATTCACTATTCTTGACTGATTTGAAGTGGATTATTTTAAACTGATATAACACTTGACAAAAATCTGTTCTGAAGAATGTATAGAATAACAACATATGGTAATTTACTAATTAGAAAAATAGGCAGCGCTTCTATGAGATGTGAAAATTAAAAAGAATTAACTGGACAAAATCACTAGCAAAGATTCTAGCTTTTTTCGTGAGTGATTTTTTCTTTTTGTTTGTGTTTTACTTTATCATTGCTTAAATCTTATTCCCCTGTGTCCAGGCAAATCTCAGCATATAAGTTTGCCACTTTTGTAAGCATATTTACTTTTAGCAAGGTGCCATTTAGAAAAGAAAGTTTGTTACCCAAAATAAATAGGCAGTATTTGATAGTATTTTCTAAATAAAATATTCAGCTAAAGCAAGGACCTAATAAACAGTGAATATAGATGTTTTAAAACAATAGTTTATAGAAACATATTAAATCTTTTACATGGAAATTGATTATAATATAAAGCAATGAGTTTATTTTTTTTAAAACTTCATTGGTTGATTTTGAGGATAGAAGGCTTGGGGATTTTCAGGATTTTAATACCCCTCTGCAATTCCCCTCACCCCACAGGAAATATGTTTCCAAAGTTACATTACCTGTTAAAAAGCATAGCATCCCAATTTAATTTTATTATATTGTAACAATTGTGATCTACAAAGTAGCATGCCATTTGTAATAGAAATTAAGACATACGTTGAACTGGTGAAGTGGGTGCTCTTTTTATATGACTGAAACCTAACTACAATCATGTTTGTAATTATGATGTTTAAATAAAGATTATATGTTAAAACATAAAGAAATCAGGACCTTTGTAAGTTACTTTTTTTTTTTGAGGGGGGTCACACCTGTTGCTTATTATTCCTCCTAGATCTGGCACAAGGATCAGTCCTGGCTCGCTCAGGGAACCATATAGGATCCTGGGATTGAATCCATGTCAGCCGCATGCAAGGCAAATGAACTACTTGCTGTATATCACTACAGCTCCTTGAGTTGCTCTTATTACCAAGAACAGATAATTCCTTACAAATGTTTCTGGAAGCTAAATCAAGAATAATTCTTGCTAATAACCCATTAAACACAGTTCCTGTCACCCACCTGAATCAAGGAATAGAGTTTCACATGGATGTCTGATGTCTGAAGCTAAGAAGATATGGGTGATTAAAGTAGGTTTGTTCCACACAAGGGTATATAACATTATAGAAATAAACCAACTGAACACAATAAGGATTCTTTAACCAATGATTACTTGTGAGAAAATAGTGTTCTCTGTGTCCCACTCCCAAAAATTTTGAAAGTATTGATTTTTATGTGAATTCATCTAATTTTAAGTAAGAATATATGAATTTAAAAATAAACATGATGAAAAAATCTTTTAGCATAAAAATACCATTACTTAGTTGGAGGAAACAATTTGTTAATTTGTGGTCTGTGTTCCTATTATTCTTAAATTATTGAAGGATGGAATCAGACATTAAAATCCACTTACCTTCAGTCAATCATACTTGGCCTTCTCCCCAGTTATCCATCATTCTAATTATGCTTTATTGTTTTTTGTTGTTTTTGTGTGTATATTTAATAATGTGAGAACAATTAAAGGGCATTATTAAAATAGCATTCTTTTTTTCTTTCTTTTTTATTTTTGGGCCACACCCTGTGACACTCAGAGGTTACTCCTGGCTATGCATTTAGAAATTGCTCCTGGCTTGGGGGACTATATGAGAAGCCAGGGATTGAAGGATAGTACGTCCTGAGTCAGCCGCATGCACCATCGCTCCAGCCCCTAAAAAGGTATTCTTATTAAAACTTTGCCGAATATTTATTACAAGAACATTTTTATGAACACTGCTAATCATATAATATAATGTACTCTATATTGAGAAATGTATAGGCATTATTTTCAGAACTATTTGTACTTTATAGAAATTGCATTATGTATACTACTTTACCTAATGAAATAGATTAAACAAATTTTCTACCAACATAATTTTTCTACCAACATATTAACATTATTCCTATAATATAACAAAAATCATGAAACTCATTTGTAACTATAAAATATTCCAAAACCCATAAAAGCATTTCGGAGACCGAATAATGTTACAGTAGGTAAGGCATTTGCTTTGCATAAGACTGGTCTGGATTTATATATCCCCTCAAACTTGCCAGGAGTGATCCATGAGCACAAAAACAGGAATAAGTCATGAGTATCCCTGGTTTTGCTCCCACTACAAACAAATAATGAAAGCAAAAACATTTTAAATAAAAAGAACAACAATTAGTACATGTATTACATTACCTGTCTCCAAAATATACAACAAAGTAATAGTATTAAGACAACATGAATTTGAAATAGAAGCAGACACATATCAATTAAATAAAATTTAGAATCCATAAACACAAAACACAAACCTAATTTATGAAAAAGAGATCCAAGAGCGTATTATGAAGTAAGACCATTCTTCAATAAATGGTATTTATATAAAATTCAAATATATGAAAAATAATAAAACTAGATTACATCTTAGTACTATATAAAATTAATCCAAAGCAAATTAAAGACTTGACTGTAAAGCCTGAATCATAAAAAAAACCAGCAATATATCTTTTGATATAAGCTTTAAATGTGTTTGAGCATGAATCATGAATAACTTTGTAATTATATTGTGTTTGAATAATTTAAAAAATACAAAGTAAAAGATTTATATATGAAACTTTCAAAAATGGACATCAATAGCAAGGGAAAATATTAGGATTATATAAAACTAGAAAACTTTAAATCAAAATAAACTTACATCAAATTAATATATGATTTACTAAATGGGGGAATATACTTTTCATGACATTTTAAGCAGGGGGTTAATATTTAAATCATAGAAAGAACACAGAAATTAGTTTTTAAATACAAAGTATAAAATACTTTGCCAAAAAAGATATAAATTGGCAGCAAACATATCAGGAGATATGTTTTAATTGAGGAAATGAAAATTGATATATGAAATCACATCTCAAAACTACAAGAGTAATTATTATTAAAAATATAAACTAGTGTTGAGAAAAAGGAACTTCTGTCCACTGTGGTGAAAAATAAATTGATGCAGCCATTATAAAAAATACTGTTCAAACTTCAAAATTTTTGAATAGAAATTTTATATGATCAAGATATTCCACCTTTGGTATTTGCCCGTAAAAGCCAATGCTAGCTCAAAGATATATAGCTCAAGAATATAAATAAATGTTTATATTTATATAAATATAAATGCCTAGGTACTGCTGACAAATGGATAAAGAAGACGGAGTGCACTGGAGAGTTAATGCAGTGAATAAGCACTTGCCTTAAAAGGTGTACACACACACACACACACACACACACACACACACACACGAAGACACAATGGAATACCATTCTGATATTTTGAATGATTAAATCCTGACACTTGTCAAAAACACAGAGAACAATACTCTAAATTAAATAAGCCAGATAAAGACAAACAAAAATCACAATTTTAGTCAGATATGATAGATTGAGAAAACAGATAAACAAAAACTAATGGACTATAAGACCAATTAGCGGTTATCAGCAGAAGAGGAGAAAGGTTGTTAAAGGACAGAGGGAGTACATGTATGATGAAGGATAAACCTAGTATTCAGTGAATTCATGAAGTGCATAAATATTTTGATTTTTTATGCAACTAGAAACTTACACATTATAATGTGAAGCTGCTTCAAATAATAAAATTAAAGCCAAAAATGATACTTTTAAAAATATATTTCCTAATCTAACAACTTTCACAGATTGCTATTATCTTGACATTGACTGTCAAAGCTGGAATGAGGTGCTACTCTTTGTGTTCATTTTACTTCCTTATTATACATCCATTTTGATTCACCCACTCAAATATTAAATCATTTTATTCACTATATCTAATATTAATTTGGTTCTAGGTGAGATAAACCACATCCTCTTTAAAATACAGGAAAGGAATGTGTGAGTGATTATTTTAAAAATAGAATTTAAGTACTTGTCATCTGCCTTTGAAAGAGTAAGCAGTTTTTTCAAAGAGAAGATCTGAGAGTGGAACTATTGTAATAAAGATGGTTTCTAAATAGAGGGTCTGCTTCTAACTAGGATGGATTTAACCATCCAGAAAGGAGGAGGAACAAGGAGAAACTGGAGATATTGAAGCAAAGAAAATATCAGAAGCATAATATATTATTGTGATCTAGTATATAATCCCAAATTATAAAATGCATAACTTAAAAAAGAATCTATTATTTTATTTATATAATAAGATTATATTATATTATATTATATTATATTACTTATATAATATTAATCTATTATTTTATGTTTTATTAAAGTATTTTTTGGTCAAAACCAACAATCTACATAGTTTTCTGAATCTATATTTTTTCATTTGCATTCATCCCCAGTCACCAAGAAATACAACATGAGTTACAACCACACGTGATTGAACAAGCTTAACACTTAAAGATTTTATGCTTACAGGAAAACAGACCTTGAGAAAAGTGATTTCCTGTAATACAGAAAGCTAAAGTTATGCAGAGCTTAATTGTTTGACTACAGAGAATTGTTGATTCTTTTGAATTTTCAATTACTTCATAGTTCAAAACCAATGAGGCATTCTGTACATCTATTTTATGAAGTTAACTATTGACTGGTTGTATAAAATGCTAAGATATGTTTTACACTTTTAATCAATGTGATATATGTTTTATGGCAGTTATCTAAGTAAATTTCCACAGTAATTCTATATATTTGGAAATTTCTCCATTTTGATAATGAGAAAAACAAGAGTTGAAAAAATTAATTATTACCTCACGACAAGGCATTATTTGAGAATTTGCTAAATTAAAAAAGCATAACACCAACAATGATAGCAACATATTGTTATGTGACTTTTATGAATATAGAAATCTTTGACACCCTATTAATGTTCATAGCATTATAGGCATGAACCAATGTTCTCATTGTGCTATGCAAAGAAAATAATATGAATTTGAATTTTGTGTTTAATTCTAACACTGAAGATGATGTGAAGTTTTTGACTTCATGTACTATGTTGAACCCAGTGACATATAATCAAATCTATTTTATTCTGTCTAAGCTTGTTTGACTATTTTAGTTATGCTAGATTTTTTTAGGAATGTATTAAAAAGGTACAAATATCTTTTCCAAGAGCAAATCATTGTATATTGCACTTTCTTCAGGAAAAACTTTTTTCCTAAGAAAAATTGGATCCTGATGTCTGTATGGATGGTAAGAAGTTAATAGACAACTGGAGAAATTTGGTCACCAGCAGGTAAAATCATCAAGAATATTTGTGGGGACTTGTGAAAGGAACATATCTGAGTGGATCTTCACAAGACCCTCTGATTGGTATCTAATCAAAGAATTTACATGTCCTCTTACCTGTACCATGGCACAACTACTTATAGAAAACTATCTTTCTAATTTAGCAGCCCTAATTTATATTCTTTGTCACATTTTTTCTTCCAGAAATGCTGATGTTAATGAGGTTAAAAAATTCAATGCGAAGCTGATTTCTTCTCGTTTCTTACTCACTGATGTCACTGGTAACATTACAACATGCAACCTCCTCATTTAGCATCAAAGAACCTTAATTTTTCTTATTTTCTAAGTTTTATGCCATTATTTTTCTATGTGATTATACCTCAGTATTTGTGAATTAGAGCTGAGAAAAATTAAAGCTTATATCAAAAGATGTCTTTTCTATTCTTATGTATGATTCAGTTTTCACAGTCAAGTCTTTAATTTGTTTTGAATTAATTTTATATTGTAATAGGATGTGATCTAGTTTCATTATTTTTCATGTTTGTATTTTATATCAATACCATTTATCTCTGCTTTGAAGAGCTATATGAAATTGAAGAGAATATGTACTTTCTTGATTTAACCTGAGGTATAATATGCATTATTATGTATAATTCTTAACTTTGTCTTGAGACAATCTGATCATCTAATTCTATCTTTAATGATAGTAATATATTTAAAAAACAATTTCTCAGGGGTCGGAGCAGTGGGGATAGAGGTAAGGCTTCTGCCTTGCAAGTTCTAGCCTAGGATGGAACACAGTTCGATTCCCCAGCATCCCATATGGTCCCCCCAAGCCAGGAGCAATTTCTGAGCATATAGCCAAGAGTAACTGCTGAATGTCACCGGGTGTGGCCCATAAACAAACAAAAAAAATTTCTCAGTGTCTGCTAATTAAGCCGTTTTTATGACCATGAATAGAGCAATTGAAGCAATACACATTGTATTTAAGTTGCACTAATTTATTTACTAATATCTTTGAGTAAAATGTTATTTTCTGGAAATATCATGGAGAAAGTAGTGTGAAGAAAATATATTTATATATAGTGATAGAAATAGTAGAAATAAAAATAATTCGAACAATTGAATCTTAATTGCTTCTGGTTTAAATATAGTGCTCTAGGCATTGGATAATGATTTTGGATGTGTAATAATAAGTTACTGTAGTATAAATAATATGATAACAACTTAAAATACTTTTTAATTTTTTGTTTTCATAAATTATAAAAAATATCTTTCATATATTCACCAGGGCTTGCCAGCTTACAATGGTGATATTTGAAAACTACTTTTCTATCATGTCAAATAAATGCAAAGAAAATATGTTCAGACAGGAGACATCAATGAGATTTAAGTGCATCTGATTCTGATATTGTACACTTTGCACATCTGAGAAAAAATGAAAACTGAATGTTGCAGTGTTAAAGACAATGAGTGTAAAATATTTACTGGTGATAGACAATGTATGTTTAAAAAAAGTATATAATTCTGAGATCATACATATAGGCACAAGTCCAGAATAAACAAAGCAAAAGTTAGCAAAAAAAAAATTATGGGCCTATATGAGAATAAAGATGAACATTTAGCCTGGGAATTATTTGGGAAAAACTATCATATCAAAACAAATACTGAATTTGTTCCTATAATGAACTGATGTCCACAGAATTACTATTAATCTTGGATCTCAGAAATCTACAGTGATCTAGATTCATGAAAAACTTAAAAAAATTGCCTGATTTCTCAGATAAATATTGAGAGAAATCAAGTAATTCAAAAGAAACTAAACATATGATTATGATCCATTTTAATGCAGCAATATTCAGCACTTAAAATTCACATCTTTGAATTGGTTAGTTTCAAAGTTGGAGTGCATGTCTTCTATCTTTAGCACCATGTGACCCTCAGAAATACTTATTTATTTATTTAGATTATTTATTATTATATTATTTAGATTGTATTTCTGACATCCCCTACATACCAGGTGGGCATGGCCCTGTTGGCCTCTATTACCATCATTCTAAGCAGCACTGCATTACCAACTGTCAAGTATGGCCCCTGTAGAACAACAGAGTATCATTGAGAGTGACCATTGGGCTTATGACCACTGCTGTGAGATACCTGCTTCAAATAATTACAATACAACTCAAATTGCTCTAGAAATTTATATTTTATGCAAAACATTCATGTTTATTTAGATATTGAACTTTCATCATGAGGTAGTAAGTCAGCTTGAACAACGTCTGGGAATTAGGGCATATTTAGACCAAAAAGCAAAATAATTCCTGAACCCTAACCAATTGATTGTGAAGTCTATGATATGGTCAAATAAATTTGCTAGTGATTGGTGAACACTCTGATTAATCTCCATCCCTGGAGTTTTTTATGCTGATGTCCAGTGACTGAATGTGATAATAGATTCTATTTTTAATTATAAATATATTTATTTAATCCCTATGATTATAAGCATGTTTGAATTTAGGTTTTAGATTATTTATTTTCCCATTATTCTCACTCAAATCCATATCTGTTTTCACTTCTTCTTTTTCACTACTGTTAACTTTTATTCTGTGAAAAGCAAAGTCCAACAATGTATAATCATTAAATAACAAAAGTATCAAAATGACATATAGAACCACAGAAATCTTTAGGATTTTTCAAAGTAATCTCTCTCTTAAAATGATATTGTCACATTTTGTTAGAAAAGTAGATACTTCCTTCCCTTTGTTGGTCAAAATATTGAGATATAAAGATTTGGGATGATGTGTTCACAAGGACATGATTAATAGAAAGAATTAGATTTTCATCAAAGTCTAGCATTAAGAAGAAAGATGTAGTTGAAATCAGCTGAGTTTTATTAGTCTTTGCCTCATCTTAAGTAGCCTTAAATTTGTAGGAAAAATTTAATAACTGCAGCCTCAATAACTACAACTGAATATTATGTAAATAACATTGTATTATATAGAAAAGCCAAACATATTCAGACACCTCCAAGCTCATTTATTTACATATCTTTCACCACTGATGTTATAACAAAAAATGATTCTAATATCTCTGGAAGACGTCATTTCTCTTTCCACAAAAAGAATAATGTAAGTGAAATCTCAACCAGTAAATAGTTGGATTAAACTATCTTCTTTGAGGCTTGCAATTATCCCATTTTCCTCTATCATATAAAAATCAAATTAAGTAGAGCAAAATGAGTCAGAGGAAAAGTGATAGACATAGAATTATTGCACTCATTAATGACATATTAAAAATAAAGATAGGATAGTACTAATACCCAAAGACAAGAGAGGTGAAGGCCAGGAGAACTATCTATAGTAATAAGTTTGCCACAAAGAGGGGGTGCAAATGGGGGCAGAGAAGGAATTATTGTGACAGTAATAGTTGGAAATAATCACTCTTAACAAGAACTGGTGGTGAACATGATATGTATAATATCTCTTCAGTAACATTACTGCTAACTATGGTGTATAAAAGGTATAAAGAGAGAAAGAGAGAGAAGAAAAATATCTGCCATAGTGGTAGACTGCGACAGGGTTGGGTGCAACTGAAGGGAAACTGGAGTCAGTGATGGAATATATGAACTAGTGAAGATATGGGTGTTGGAAAATTGTAGGACTGAAACTCAGACATGAGCAACTTTATAGCTGCACATTATGGTAATTCAATTAAAATTGGAAACTATCAAAAAAAGGAATCTTGACCTACTGGATCCTGTATAAAATGATAACTATAAAAGATGACAAATGACAAGAATTTAGACAAAATTGAATTGGGAAAAATCTATTTTTTCTAATAATTCTTAATGTATTGATTTCACTTTTATTGTATATTAATAAAGTGAATTGAGAAACATTATTGTGTAACAAAATAGAGAGATTTTTTTTACTTTTTTGTGCATATCTGACTGTGTAGAAAATCAGTTTGAAGTGTCAGAGATTTTACATGGGTCTCTCTTACCCCATGAAATATGTTTATCTAAAAATTAAAAATATTTATTACTATTTAGCAGTTAAGAGATGACAGAACTTAGTAGATATACACATATAATCACACACATATATGTACTTACATATAATAATTAATAAAATTAATGGCTAACTCTATAGAACATACATCATAAGATATTAGGTTCTATTTAAGAAGTACTAAGGCGTGCACTGTGTCAGTTCACAAGTGATGTTACAGATATTAAAGAACTCAGATACATTGAAAAAAACAGCTAATGTAGTAAAGGTGAAACAATCACTACAAAAAAGTATAGATAACATCCTTTGATATTACAGAAGAATTTATGTTTTTTTATCTTGCCAGGAAGAATTGTTGACATTTTAAGGGAATTGGAAAGGGAAAGCAAAGATGGTTTATTTGCCAATAAGTAGAATTCAAATGTAGCATAAACACTTTGTGATAAAAATAACTAAAATTTTTATACCAATCAAAGTGATTTATATAATATCCAAGGTAAATTGAGTCTGAGAAAAGCCATTTCCTTGATGAGGAACCTGGTGGTGTATCTTACATAAAACATGCTCTCTTCTCACAGAGAACTGCCATTACAATTCCTGTGAAATGGCATGTTCTCCAGAGGTAATTGCAAATTTCCTTCCCAAGCCGAAATTTAGGAATAACCAAGCAGGCCTTGAAATCAAAAGCACCAGTTGGCTCCACGTCCCTTAGCAAATTTTTTCCAGAAGTAAATAATTGTTACTGGCTGAAATGACATTCAGCCAAGGCAAAATGGTTCTTCTGAGGCCCAGTGGGGTGCTAATGGTCAGATGGTATGTCCTTAACTTGCTGGGATGTAGAGCGGTGCTTGAATCCTGCCCATTCGATTTGAAACACTTAGCTTTCCAACAGGGAGTGCTCAGAAGGTGATGAAAATTGTTCTGGCATCAGAATGAAAACAAAAGGAGAAAATGGAAACGAAATTGGTGAGCATCACTGGGATCTGGGATTTGGTTCTTCTTCATTGTGACATTTGAAGGTTCCATTTTATTTTAGTATGTATACATATATATTTTATTAATTTATTTTCACTGATACCAGGAGTGGATTTTATTTTTTTAATTTCTATGGTAAAATTTCTGATTCCATGTTGAATTATGATATTTTATTACTATAAACCTACAATAGTACTAAATAATATGGGCTGAAGTGATAGTATAGTTAGCAGATTATGGCATTTTTCCTTGCATGCAGCTAAACCAAATTCTATTCCCAGTATCCCAGATGGTCTCCCAAGCTCACCAGGAGTAAATTTGGTAATTAAGTAAATAAGGTTCCTGAGTGTGATCTCTGAGCACAAAACACTGTGCACTGCTATGTGTGGCTCCAAAACCAAACAGCAATAATCATCAATTATAGAAGTGTTTCAAAATGAAGAAGTGAAGGAAAGAAAGTAGAGGAGGAATAAAGAAAGAGTAATGAGGAAAAAGCAGAGCAAAACAGTACTAGCTCCGAAATGACTCTCTTTTTTATGGAGGCAATCTACATAAATGGTGTTGTATTATGATAAAGTCTCTATCACAGTTACTTGATTGGTACAATGTATTATCTTTCAAGCTTCTGAGCCCGAAATAGTTTAAAGGCAATAAAAGAAATGATATGATCGTTGGAGAGAGCTTACAAGTGTGGGAAATCCTTCACCTAAAGAAATGAACCTTAAAGACACTGTGACTCCATTGTACTTTCTTTCACTTTTATCAAACATGATGTCCAACAAATTGCCAAGAAGGACATTCTGCATTGCCATGTGCAATGATTTTTTTCTATACAAGTTTATTTTTAGAGAAAGCCCAAAAAGGCAGAATCACTTTCTAGTTCACTAAGACTCATGCTTCCCCTTTTGTTTACCAAACCACTAACTAAAATGTTATAAATATTATTTGCATATTATAGAATATGCAATATTCTTTGCATATTATAATTTTATTCTTTTTTCAGTTTTCTACCATTTTGTATTTCTTTTCATTTGTGGTATCAAATATTAGATTCAGATCTTATGCATAATTCTTTCAAGTTGTGCATCTTGATGTAGTATAACAACTTTCTAGGAGAGAATATAGTTGAGTAAGTAGGAAGCATTTCTTAAGAACATATATACAGAGCAAATAACAAGACATAATTAATGGAAAAGTGTATACCTTATTAAATTTTTGTAAAAACAAATGAAACTAAAACAATCACTTTGATAAATATAGTTCTCTACAAAATTATTTATTTTTGTTCTCAAGAGAGGAGTGGAATAGAAAATTTTTATAGTATTAGTAAATATATTTAGGGCACTGCAAACTACTACTTTTTGTTTTGTTTTGGGGCAACAACTACTGATACTCAAGATTTACTTCTGACTCTGTACTCAAGAATTACTCCTGATAGTGAGGGGGACTGTATGAGATACCAAGACTCATACCTGGGTAAGTTGCAGACAAGGTAAGATAGTATCCCCTGTATTACCTCTCCAGTCCAAAGGCAAGTACTTTTTAAAGAAGATTGCTTTCATTGATTCAGACTTGCAAAGTCAGGATGCCAGAACTTCTATCTTGTAGTATCAGTTTCCTGAGGTAAATTTTCAAAATGTTATTAAAAATATTCTACATAAGATCAGTGTTCTCAGCCAAGTCATTTTTACAGACCATTATGATTCCTGACTATAATTTGTCATTAAGGTCTTTTCCTGTGAAGGTAATGTGAAAAACTATTCACTGAATCTATAGATTTCTTTTTTTTTTGGGGGGCACACCCATTTGATGCTCAGGGGTTACTCCTAGCTAAGCACTCAGAAATTGCCCCTGGCTTGGGGGGCCATATGGGACGCTGGGGGATCGAACCACAGTCCTTCCTTGGCTAGCACTTGCAAGGCAGACACCTTACCTCTAGCGCCACTTTGTCGGCCCATGATTCTATAAATTTCTAACAGAAATAAATGCCCTTATACCTGGTTGGAAGTGGCAATAAAATCAAGAGTCTAGTTAATACATATGCATGAGGAAAGTGAAGTTTCATGATAATCCAAAGTTTGGGTGTTTAGTAAACAGATTAAATCATTAGTCATGATAGCACATAAGCAGGAAATAAATAAAAGCAGACATTCATCCCAATATTTCTACTAGTAGTTAAGAAGAAAGTTTTTATACAAATTGTGGAGTATGAAAGATAAAAATGGACTCTGCAAAGCAAGGTCCCCTGATTGTGACCTCAGGCTGGGAATTTCTCCGCATCCACGCCTGCCCACTAGGGCTGACTCCTAAGAACTGTGAGTCTTGTCTTTTCTTTGTGTTTCTTGTCCTCTGCTGTCATCTGGACCTCGTGGGAGTGGACTAATAATCCAATAATAATCTCTTTCTAAGGAAAGCACATCAATGCAACAAGAAGAGAAAAAAACACACTAAGGACTGTGCTGGATCACAGAAGCCCAGCATTTCTCTCTGGATTATCTTCTCTGCTGTATGCCTAGGCCCAAGGTTTGATCCCTTGAGAGGCCTCATCCACGGAGGACTCCACTCCCTTGTAGGCTAATCGACACATCCAGAAAGGCTAGAACCAGAGGTGTCTGGCTGCGCACATCATCTACCCAATGAATACCACGGCAACACGTAGAAAAACACACAATACTAGTGTGACAACAGGGAAACAACGCAGGCCAGCGTCAGACATAAAGAACGAAGAAGACAATTCTGATGACCAGATAATGACCAACGAACTAATCAATCTCTCAGATAAGGACTTTAGAAAAACAATATGGAAGTTGCTTAAATAACTCAAAGAAACCATGGACCGAGTTGAACAGAACACTAATAAGAATCAAGAAAATATGATGACACAAATCGCAAAACTCCAAACTGAAATAACATGTCAAATAACAGACCTGAAAAACTCAGTAAATGAATTGAATGGTAAAATGGATGATCTCAACACCAGGGTAGAAGAAGCTGAGAATAGAATTGGTGCTGTGGAAGATGAGATAAATAACAACTCCATAAAGCGGGAGAGATTGGAAAAAAAACTTAAAACAAATGAACAGACAATGGAAAAAATAGGCAAAGAATGGGAACAGATGAAAATAGAAGTCTATGATAAGATCAACAGAAACAACTTAAGGATCATTGGAGTCCCACAGACACAGGAAGAAAATTTCCAGGAAGAATCAACGGTCAAGAACATCATTCAAGAGAAACTTCCAGAACTAAAGAATATATGTGATCAAATCTTGCATGCCCGAAGAGTACCGACCAAAAGAAACCCCAGAAAAAATACCCCAAGACACATCCTAGTCACAATGACAAATCCCACAGATAGAGACAAAATTCTACGAACAGCAAGATCAAAAAAGGAAATTACATTCAAGGGAGCATCCTTGAGAATTACTGCAGACATGTCACCAGAAACACTCAAGGCCAGAAAACAGTGGTGGGATATTGTGACAAGACTGAATGAAATGAATGCTTCACCTAGAATATTGTACCCAGCAAAACTCACTTTCCGGTTCGATGGAAAAATACATGGTTTCACAGACAAAAAACAGCTCAGAAACTTTACAGACTCAAACCCATGCTTAGGAGAAAAACTGAAAGACCTAATTTAAGACAAGACTAACCAAAAGACACACCAAATTTCGATATGAAGATGGCATCAAATCCTAGGACAATTCTTTCTCTCAATGTCAATGGACTAAATGCACCAGTTAAGAGACACAGAGTAGCTAAATGGATCAAAAAACTCA
>PVKC010001901.1:0-37812 GCA_004027635.1 Crocidura indochinensis
CTTTGAGGTTTCCTCCATTGAGAATGATGTTTTCCATGGGCTTGTGGTAAATGGCTTTGACTAGAGTATTATGCTGAGCAAATAAGTCAGAAGGAGAGGAAGAGACAGAATTATCACACACATTTGTGGGAATAAAAGATAGTATGGTATTAATATCCAGAGATAATCAAGACCACAAGGACCAGTTGATGATAGGAAGTGTCACTGTCACTAAGAGTAGGATAGGATAGTGCTATCAGGGCAATGAAGGTTAGATAGATTCTAATGATAGAGTTGATCTTTCTGGACAAGAACTGAGTGCTGAAAGGAGATAAAGCGATATGCATGATAGTTGTTCATTAACAATAGCATAAACTACAGTGTCTAAAGGGGGAAATAAAGGGAAAAAAAGAAGTAAAATGTTTTCCCCAGAGATAGACAGAGCTGGGGGAGAGAAACTGGAGACATTGGTGGTAGGTAATATGCACTGATGAAGGGCTATGTACATTGAATGACTGAAACTCAATCATGAGCAACTTTATAACCATGATGTTTAAATAAAGTAATTAATTTAAAAAAAAAAAGAGCTGAAGGCCAGAGAGATAGCACAGTGCCTTGTGTGCAGCCAATCTAGGACAGATGGTGGTGGGAATCCTGGCATCCCATATGGTGCCTGAAGACAGCCAGGAGTAACCCAAGCGCTGCTGGGTGTAACCAAAAAAACAAAATAAAAAATAATATAAAAAAAGACCTGAGAAGTACAGTTTGGGTAGAGAAGGGACCACTATGACAATTACAATTGAAAATGATCACTCTGGACAAGAATTCAGTTTGAAAGGAGATAAAGTAATATGCATGATTTTTAGTAACTATTGCAAACCATGGTGTCTAAAAACAAAATGGAAGAGAGTGATTGAGAGAAAGAGACAAAGAGAGAGAAAGAAAAATGTCTGCCATAGAAGCAAGCAGGGGAGAGAGTAGGGGGCAGGAGGAAACTGGGGACATTTGTGGTGAGAAATTTGCACCAATAAGGGTGGTGTACGCTTCAGAAACTCAATCATGAAAAACTTAAGAATGCATCTTTCGGTGATTCAATCTAAGTATTTATTAAAAATTCAAAAATTTTTAAAATGGAAGAAAAGATGTATATAAACTTCATCAAAGAAGAAAGAAAGATGGACAAAGGCATATGAAAACATATTCCACACCATTATTCATTAGGAAGATGCAAATCAAAACAATGAGATATCTCACACCACAGAGAGACTGACACACATGAAAAAAGAATGAGAACAACTAGTGCTGATTTGCATGCAGGGAGAAAAGGAAGTTCACTTACTGCCGGTGGGAATGCTGTTTGGTCTAGTCTTTTAGAAAAACAATATGGACATTTTTAAAAGCTCAGTATTGAGTTTGAATATAGCCCAGCAATATAGCTCCTGAGAATATAACAGAGTCCCCTCCCCCCAAAAAATGTAGAAAAGGCATTTGCACTCCTATGTTCATTACAGCATTACTCATAATAGCTAGAATCTGGAAGCAAACCAAGTGTCTAAGAATAAATGTATGAATAAATAAGCTGTAGTACATCTATACAATGAAATATGCAGCTTTAGAAAAATTAAGTCATAAAATAACCCAAATCCGGAAACATCTTAAGTGTCTAAAAATAGATGACTGGATAAAGGAAGTTCAGTATATATATAGAATGGAATATCATTTTGCCATAAGAAAAGATACAATCATGCAATTTTCTGCTACGTGCATGGATCTGGAAAGTATGCTAAGTGAATTAGTCAGAGGGAAAGAGCCTGATAGAATGATCCCTCATATGTTGGATATAAAGATACAGAATGGCGCAATAAGGAATAGCTAAAGACATTGAAAAAAAAAAGAATATGCGAACTGATATTTAATAAGAAACATGCTACTTGAGGGGTTGGGTATATAATATGAAGAGGGCTGCTACTATGGTGAAGGGTAGTCTTCAACCAGGAGGAGGGGGTGGGGTGTTGAAAGTTAAAAGTGTTATCTATAAAACCTTATTAGTAACAGTACTGTAAACCACAGTGCAAAAACTAAAAATTTATCAAGAAAAAGAAAAATCTGGGCCAAAGGGATAGTATGGAGGTAGGGCATTTGCCTTGCATGCAGAAGGACTGTAGTTCAAATCCTGGCATCCCATATGGTTCCCTGAGCTGGCCCGGAGCAATTACTGAGTGTAGAGCCAGGAGTAACCCCTGAGCACTGGTGGGTATGACCCAAAAAAAAAAAAAGACAATGATAAAGCACCTCTAATAGAGTAAAAAATGATGGTGGGAGGCAAATGAGAGGGGGGCTGCAAGTACTAATGGAGGTAAGGTAACAACAGTGAAGAAATTTGTGTTGAAATATTGTATGCATGAAATCCAATCATGAATAATTTTGTAATTTTAAAATAACTAAATAAAAATTTTAGTAGAAATATATTAATAAATCAAGATGAATAATCAAAAGGGAATATTCCTAAATGTACAAAATAAATCTTTAAATAAGTTATATAAAAACAATTCATTATAATAACAAAATAGATTAATTTCAATGTTTGAATTCATCCCAATATGAATATTAAGGAGAGAAATAGTATATTTGTATTAGATACAAATTTGTATTGGGGCAAAGAGATTTACATACTCTTATTAATGGGTCTCTAATATCTAGAATAATATGTTCCACTTTTTAGGCAATCAATAAAACAGTATTGTGCTAGTTAATTAATAATATCCTTGCAACTTTATGCTTTTATTATGCATATAGAAAATATAACATAAAAGTTAGAAATGTTTTTACAGTAATTAAGCAGATGTAGCATCAAAACACCTAAGATACATCCACAGTACTTAAAAGTTAGTAAAAGGGAACAAATTACCCCCCACAAGAGTATCTCAAAAGACTTAATGGAGAAGCCTATATTTCCTTTATATGTGTTCAATACCTCTATAATAATATCTCTTAGTCTGTTTATTCCCAAATGTAAGGTAACCTCTTACCATTATTTTATTTTCTTTAATTATTTTTAAATTTAATTTTTATTTATTTCATATATATGTATATTTTTTTCCCCTTAGCTTCACCTGTTTTGGTTCTGCTTGGTACAAAAAGCTACAAGAAAAAGTCTTGCCTGGGTTAAAAGCTCATATCAAAAACAGGGCACAGAGACTATGTAGCCTGTCATTCTTACACCCAAATACACCAGCAATATAATATAACACCTTTCGGGGCCCGGGAGATAGCATGGAGGTAAGGCGTTTGTCTTTCATGCAAAAGGTCATCGTTTCGAATCCCGGTGCCCCATATGGTCCCCCATGCCTGCCAGGAGCAATTTCTGAGCATGGAGCCAAAAAAAAAATATATATATATATATATATATATATATTTATATATATATATATAATAACTACAGAAAACTGATTACAACAACAGCGATGGAATAAAACTTCTAAAACTGTAAAGAAAGAGTTCTATCCTAGGCTTCATCCTATGACCTGTGCAAATACCAAGATCTCTAATTACAGAGACCTGATTTTATCGTCCATGACTGAGCGAAACATTTCCTGGCACCATAAAAAGACCTTGGGGTGTGAAAATGAGTGTATAAGGAGCCTATAGTTGTTATCATGACAGTATGTTTCAAGGGCAAAGAAATCCTGTATCTTTTAGGAAAGGGAATTCCCTTTCTAAATTCCCCAATACTTACTGTGCCTATGCAAAAAAAGGGTGGGGGGAGAGGAAAAAACAAAAAGCACAAAACCTTGCCACACCAGCCCTCTTTTATTATTATTTGTTGTTCTCATTTTTATTATTTGGTTGTTGATTTTTTGTTGCTGTTATGCTATTTTGTAGTTGCTGGGTATTTTTGTTTGTTTTATTTTGCTTTGGTTTTTGGTTATGTTTTTCTTTTTTCCCTTTCTTCTTTTGAATTGATATTTATAACCTCTAGACAGACTACTCCCAGGTTTTTTTTCTTTCTTTCTTTTTTTTTTATTTTTTGGGTCACACCCAGTGATGATCAGGGGTTACTCCTGACTATGCACTCAGAAATCACTCCTGGCTTGAGGGACTATGTAGGATACTGGGGGATCAAAATGTGGTCTGTCCTAGGCTAGCATGCACAAGACAGACCTCTTACCACTTGCACAATGGCTCCGGCCCCACGTAACTTGAATCATCTTGTTCTGCCTCATAAATTGAGGGGAGATAAAATGGATGGTAAAATTGAATAGAATTAAAAATATGATCATTAAATAGAAATAAAAAATTAAAAATTGAGCATAAATAAAAAATGCTCTAGTAGCCAGGGATCTGATCTCACCAGCAACTTCTACATCTCAGGATCTGACTTCACCCACTATCAATTACAATATCAATTTGCCTGAGATAATTCTACTAATAGATTTCTTTCCCCTATTTTCCTCAATACCAAAAATAATTATTTGAAATTGAATTTTAAAATTCTAATTAACCACATGAATAACTATTTTAATTTTTTTCTGGGGTAATGCAACACCAATTCTTTAAAAAAAAAGACTTTGTCACATGACCAGGATTATTTTCAAGGTAAAGTTTATATTAGAAAAAAGTTATCAGCTTTAAAAATGCACTTTGCCGGGGCCGGGTGGTGGCACTGGAGGTAAGGTGCCTGCACTAACCTAGGACGAACCTTGGTTCGATCCCCTGGTTCCCCATATGGTCCCCCGTGCCTGCCAGGAGCGACTTCTGAGCAAATAGCCAGGAGTGGCCCCTGAGCATCACCGGGTGTGAACCAAAAAAAAAAAAAAAAAACCCAAAAACAAAACAAAAAAAAAAATGCACTTTGCCATACAACCAAATTTTCTAGAGATAGTCTTCTTTAAGAAGCAGAAAAGTAGAACCTGAAGTCCAGTTATATTTATATTATATATATAAACACTTTGTGAAAAACTTTATTACATAGAAATTTTTACTCATATTTGATAATAAAATTCATGTTAATGTAAGCAATAAAATATATCTAAATTACTGCATGCTTAACAAGATCTAAATTTCAAAGCAAAATATCTTTATTATGCCCCAAAGTTATTTCATGTAGCTATCATAGCATATAAATATGTGTGATTATTTGGTGTTTATTTTTTATTAAAGAGTAGTCAGAGGGGGCCAGAGAGATAGCATGGAGATAGGGCGTTTGCCTTCTATGCACAAGGTCAGTGGTTCAAATCTCGGCATCCCATATGGTCCCCCACACCTGCCAAGAGTGATTTCTGAGCGTAAGCTAGGAGTAATGCCTGAGCGCTGCCGGGTGTGACCCAAAAACAAAAACAAAACAAACAAACAAAAAAAGAGTAGTTAGAAATCTTTTTCTTTTGACAAATTTGATTAGTTAAAAAGAGACCATGACAAGAGGAAACACAATTTTCAATATCCATGACAAGTATTAATAGATTAAATATTTCTCACTTAAAAGTCTGATTCCTGGGCCCGGGAGATAGCATACAGGTAAAGCGTTTGCCTTTCATGCAAAAGGTCATCGGTTCGAATCCCGGTGCCCCATATGGTCCCCCGTGCCTGCCAGGAGCAATTTCTGAGCATGGAGCCAGGAGTAACCCCTGAGCACTGCCGGGTGTGACCCAAAAACCAAAAAAAAAAAAAAAAAAAAAAAAAAAAGTCTGATTCCTGTAAGGCTGATAAATTGTTACTATCAATATCTATGAAAACCACTGAATTTTTTCAAATATAGCTCTTAAAACTATTACTTAGTCTAAATTCAGGTGCTCACTAGTTGAAGGTCAATCCATATTCAAGAGATAAAAGCTAGTGTAAGAAAAACAGGTTTTTGCAGGTACGGATTTGACCCAAATAGCCATCTTGCTCTCAGACTGATGTTAGTGGATAGACTGGTTGGGAAAGTAAATTAACAGAAAACTGTGGAAAGTAGGTCAGTGGGAGGAACTTGTCTAAGATAAGCTTCGGAAATCCTTTTTCAAGGCCTACGGGTTTTCTCATCTCCAAGAGAGAAGTCCTTGGGTATTATAAGTTTTAGGAGTTTTCAGGAAACTTGTTTCTGCTTCCCTCTGTCTGTAATGAACCTGATACAACAAAATCCACACAATATACAAGAAACTCTTTAAGATTGGGAAGCAGATTAAGAGCAAAGAGTAAGAGCTTATCAGAAATACATTTCTGGTTTCTTTCAGATCAAAAGAAAGTTTTAAGAATGTTGTATTTTATTTTATTTTATTTTATTTTATATGCATTAAAAACTGTAAATCTCTTTGGTCAGGGGTCTCCCAAGAAACAGAGTCAATATGATATATATAAATGCGTGAAGAAACTCAATTATTGAAGCCAACATATACTCAAGAGCACTGTGGTATAATTCCATCCAAGTTCAAGTTCAACAGTCTGAAGAATCAAGAGAACTTACAGTACAGTTTCAATTCAAAGGTCAGTAAATTTGAAGTCCAGGAAGAAAATCCAAGTTCAAAGGCATTTAAAAAAAAAGAAAAGAAAAAGATGGGGGCCGGAGAGATAGCATGGAGGTAAGGTGTTTGCCTTTCATGCAGAAGGTCACTGGTTCGAGTGCTGGCATCCCATATGGTCCCCCGAGCCTGTCAGGAGCGATTTCTGAGCATGGAGCTGTGACCCAAAAAACAAACAACAAAACAAAACAAACAAACAAACAAAAAAGACAAGTCTTAAGGCAATCAGTCTTGGGTTAGGAGTGCTCAATCTTACATACCTTAGGGCTAACTTTTCTTTCTTTTTTTAACGTTATTGAGTGAGTGAGTGAGTGAGTGAGTGAGTGAGTGAGTGAGTGAGTGAGTGAGTGAGTGAGTGGTACCTGGGCCATACCTAGTGGTACTTGGGGATTACTCCTGGCTTTGCACTCAGAAATTGCCCCTGTCAGGTTAGAGGACCAAGTGGGATGCTGGGATACGAACCAGGTCCCTCCCGGGTTGGCTGTATGCAAGACAAATGCCTTACCAATGTGCTAACTCTCCGGCCCATAACTTTTCTTTTTTTTCAATTCTGACATTCAACTGACTGAAAGAAACCTATTCCCATTAAGGAGGAAAGTCAACTTCACAAACTTACTAACTGAATTGTAAATCTCATCAATTATTACCATCAATATCTATGAAAACCACTAAATTTTCCAAACATATCTCTTAAATAGTTAGGAGTTAAAATTTTTGATTTCTAAAACACCCTCACTATACATCCAGAATAGTACTTGACAAACTTGTCTGGCCACACATTGACCCAGTCAACTGGACACATAAAATAAATCAATGCATTCACCAAATACTTTCAACCAGTATTTGCTGAGTAAATATCTACACTTAGGGTTTACTAAACTAATAATGCAACAAGAACTGCAGCTCTCAGCTCCATGAAACTTTCAACAAAGAGAAAGTAACAGAATTATTATACATTTAATTACTTACATAGGTGAAATAACAATGTGATATAAATAGGAGAATGAAGGGAAAATGATATCGAACTTAACCTAGGGGAATTTAACACTAAACTTTAATAAAAGGAAAAAGTACACTAAGAGTTGCTGTTAAAATGGAATCTAAAGAAGAAGTAGAAGAGTAGAAGAAGCTGCAGTGAGAGTAACAATAAATATGAACCATGTGATAGAGAAGCTGGCTTGTTAGGGAAAGCAAAGTAAAGGAAACTGCGATGACCAGGAAATGAATGATGAAATTAGGAAGGAACTAGAACCGGCCAATCCTGGTTGACTAAAATACCAAATTAAAAGCAATAGGATGATCCAGTCCTTATCCAAACTAGTTGTGACATTTTGTGAAATGGCTGCAAGCTACCACAAATCACTGCCTGTCACCATGTTGAGAAATCTTATTATAGTGTATTAATAAAAACAAATAAATCATGCTTCTTAATCAGTTTGAGATATTCCAATTGTGGCCAACAAAACAAATCTAAAGGTTTATCTTTAGAAATATAAATCTAATGGCACTTCTATCCTATATAATCTTGGAACTTGTAATTTCTACAGCAGTTTCTTCATCAGAGCTTAAGAGGAACAGATATAAAATATAGAGATACCAACAAAGGCAAATCAAGGTAAATCTTCATAAATTCATAGGTCATGTACATTAATTATGAATGCAATGTATATATAAATAATGTGAAGAGTAAGCCTTATTGGTAATAATTATAACGATTATAACTATAATTCTATTAGTTTGGCTATAGAAATAGAGACAGAGAGAGCAAATTCCCTGGCCTTACCCCTCAAACATTTTAATAAATGAATTCACATATTTGTACATTAAAAGCAACAATCTTAAGATTCTAATTCTTTACAAGATGATATAAGCACAGTACCACTTTCCTAAATTCAAACCTAAATTTTGTCCAAAGTAGACTCAGAAGGGAATTTTAAGACCTACAAAAAAAATTATAGTTAAAGAATATGGAAAAAGGATCATATACTAAGGTACCATAAATCAGAAGTGTATTTCCTAGGAGTTTGGGCCACCAGTATGAAGTGACTGTTTTTGTTTTTGTTTGTTTTGCAGGGAAGGCACACTCTGGTAATGTTCAGAGTTACTTCTGGCTTTGCACTCAGGTCACTCATGGAAGAATTGGGTACCACAGTGGTGCCATCTGGGTTGGCCACAGGCAAAGTAAGAGCTCAACCCATTGTTCTATTGCTCAGGGACAACATGACTTTTTACACATATACACCCTACTATAATCAATGGGCCTTGTCTCAAAAGGAGTATGAAAGGTGGTGCATATGAAAAGAATGACAAGCAAAGCTTTTCTTTCTCATCCAAGAATTTGGAGAGATCTTAAAGGTCACAGAAATATGACATTATATTTGGAACATCTTAAACATTCTACAAAACAAGCTTCTGAAAACAATAGATTTGTATAGTAAAGTGTAAGGCTACAAAATTATTATGCAAAAATCCCAAGTGTTTCTATACCAAAGAATGAAAAAATATAAAGAGATATTTAAAAAACAATATAATTGTGCCTCAGAAAATCAAGTACCTTAGAATCAATTTAACAATATTGGTGAAAGACCTACTCAAAGAAAACTACAAAACACTGCCTCAAGAAAAAAAAATATCCCACTAGAAAATAGAAATACACCCCCTCATGGATTGAGAGGATTAACATTATTAAAATGGCAATATTTTCCAAAGCATTGTACAAATTTAATGCAATCCCTACTTAAAAAAAAAACAAAACAAAACATGACTTTTGTTGTTGTTATCTTTTGCTTATTTGTTTTTGGGCCACACCCAGTGGCACTCAGGAATCACTCCTGGCAGGCTCAGAGATTAAATGGGATACCCAGGATTAAACAAGGCAAACATCCCTCTCACTGTTATCACTCTGCTTCCAAAACATTAGAAAAAAAAGATCAAACACTCCTGAAAGTCATTTAAAACAATAAAATCCTATAAATAGCTGAAGAAATCCTGGGGGGGAAAAGCTAGAAAATACCACTTTCCCCAACTTCAAACTGTATGAATAAAAGAGTAGTCATTAAAACAGCATTATACAGGAATAAAGACAGACCATAAGAAGAATGGAATAAATATGAATATTCTCAGATTGACTCTCAGGTATATGATCAATTAATCTTTGATAAAGGTGCAAGAAATACAAACTAGAACAAGAAAAGCCTCTTTAACAGGTGTTGGAAAATCTAGTCAAAACAAAACAAAACACACTGTACAAAAGTCAAACCAAACTGAATTAAAGACTTTGATATCAGACCTGAAACCTAAGGTACACAGAGGAAATGTAGACAGAACACTCCATGACACTGAAACTAAAGGCATCTTCAATGATGAAACACTGTTCAAGCAAATGGAAGTAAAGATAAATAAATGGGACTACATTAAACTGAGAAGCTTCTGCACCTCAAAGGAAATAGTGATATAGTGATTAGGATAGGATACAAAGACAACCCAGTGAATAGGAGAAACTTTTCACTCAATACCCAACAGATAAGGTGTTAATATCTAAAATATACAAAACACTGATTGAACTTTACAAGAAGAAAAATCCTCTAACCCCATCCAAAAATGGGAAGAAGAAATGAACAGACATTTCCTCAAAGAAGAAATACAGGTGACCAAAGGAACATGAAAAAATACTTCACATCACTAATAATCAGGGAAATGCAGATCATCATCTCACACCATATAGACTAGCACACATCACACACACACACACACACACACACACACACACACAAGAACAACCATTGCTGGCATAGATATGAGGAAAAAGCGAATCTCATTCTCTGCTGATTAAAATGCAGACTGTTGGAGCTCCAGTGGCGCAAATGGTTAGCGCACAGTAGTTATATGGAAATGCAGATTGTTCCAGTCTTTTGGGAGGGTGTGTTTTGGATTTGGGGTCTCATACCCAGAGGCAGCGCTCAGGGATTACTCCTGGCTCTACGCTCAGAAATCGCTCCTGGCAGGCTCGAGGAACTATATGGGATGCTGAGATTTGAACCAAATGCCCTACCTCCATGCTATCTCTCCAGCCCTGATCCAGTCTTTTTGAAAAACAATATGGAAATTCCTCAAAAAGCTAGAAACTGGGGTCAGAGTGGTAGCACAGTGATAGGGCTGACCCAAGACAGATATGGGTTCAATCCCCAGCATCCCATATGGCCCCCCAAGCCAGGAGCAACTTCTGAGTGCATAGCCATGTGTATACCCCTGAGCACCACTGGATGTGACCCAAAAAAACAAAAACAAAGAAACAAAAATCTAAAAACTGAGCTTCCATCTGACCCAGCAATACCACTCCTATGGATATATACCCTAGGAACTAAAAAACACAATACAAAAATACCTTCTGCATGCCTGTATTTATTGCAGCACTATTTACAATACCCAGAATATGGAAATAATTCAGATGCCAACAACAGATGAATGCTAAAGAAACTGTGCTACATATACACAATGGAATACTATGTAGCCATTAGGAAAAATGAAGTTATGAAATTTGATTATACATGGATGGTCATGGAAATTATTATGCTGAGTGAAATGAGTCAGAGGGAAAGGGATAGATATAGGATAATCTCACCTATTTGTGGGATATGAGAAAAATAAAAACAGTATGATAATAATATCCAGAGACAATAAAGCTGAGGGTCAGGTGGATTTATTTCTGAAGTTAACATAAACAATTAAAATATTTTTTAACAATTAAAATATTAATTATAAATTTACTTAACTACAAATTTCACTTTGTTATAGCATCATTGGTTTCCTACAATGAGAGGAATAATATAAGCATTTTACTTTCCTACATTTATGTTAAAATAGTTAAGCATTTTATTTATTTTTTAGTTTTATTTATTTATAACAAAATTTATAGTTTTTTATTTATAGACAAACATTGTATTGTATTTATTATATTACATAATTTTTATTGTTGAGAAAACTTAGTCTATCTGTTGAGTCTCAAAATTTTTGTTTTTGTTTTAATCTCTTAGCATGTAGACGTTCTCTTGCTAAATTCTTAGATTTGATCAATCTCTTAGCTCACTAATTCCTTTTTTTTTTCTAAAGAATTCATATGTCTCCTAGGAATACACCCTAGGAATACAAAATCACAACACACTGGGACCCGGGAGATAGCATGGAGGTAAGGCGTTTGCCTTTCATGCAAAAGGTCATCGGTTCGAATGCCGGTGCCCCATATGGTCCCCCGTGCCTGCCAGGAGCAATTTCTGAGCATGGAGCCAGGAGTAACCCCTAAGCACTGCCGGGTGTGGCCCAAAAACCATAAAAAAACAAAAATCACAACACAAAAATACTTTCTGCACACCTATATTCATTGCAATGGCATTTACAATAGCCAGACTCTGGGAACAACCAAGATGGTCTTCAACAGATGAATGGCTAAAGAAATGGTGGTACACATACACAATGGAATACTTTGCAGCGTCATGAAAGATGAAGTCATGAAATTTTTCTACACATGGATGGGCATGAAAACTATTATGCTGAGAGAAATGAGTTAAAAGCAGAGAGATAGACATAGAATAGTCTTACTCATCTGTGGGATTTAAGAAAAATTAAAGACAGTATGGTAATAATAGCAGAGATAAAAGAGATGAAGTCTGGAAGGATCAGCCAGGATATGAAACTTACCACAAGAGTGGTGAATCCAGTTGGAGAAATAACTACACTGACAACTATCATGACAATGGTAGTGAGTAAGAGTAATAGAAAGCCTCAATTACAAGCAAGGGGGTGGGGAGGAAGAAGTTGGGGGGCATTGGTGGAAAGGCTGTACTGATGAAGGGGGTGTTCTTTTATATAACTAAAACCCAACTACAAACACGTTTGTAATCATGGTGCCTAAATAAAGACATTAAGAAATACAAAAATAGTTAATGTATTATATATTTGAGGATCATATTCCAGGAAAAAAAATCTCTCCCCCCCTCTCTCTCTTTCTCTCTCTCTCATTCTAGTTTTTTGTTTTTTGAGGAATCTCCATAGTGTTTTCCTAGACAGCATTCCTACCAGAAGTGAATAAAAGTTCCTTTCTCCTCATATCTCTGGCAGCAATGATTGATTGTTCTTGTGTTTTTGCGATGTGTGCCAGTCTCTGTGGCATGAGTTGGGACCTCATTGTTGTTTTAATGTACATTTCATTGATGATTAGTGATGTGGAGCAGTTTTTCATGTGCCTTTTAACCATCTGTATGTCTTCTTTAAGGAAGTGTCTATTCATTTCTTCTTCCCAGTTTGTTTGTTTTTGGTTTTTGGGTCACATCCAGGGGTGCTCAGGAGTTACTCCTGGCTCTGCACTCAGAAATCGCTCCTGGCAGGCACAGGAGATCATATGGGATGCTAGGATTCAAACCATAGTCAGTCCTGGATTGGCTGTGTGCAAGGCAAACGCCCTACCGCTGTGCTATCTCTCTGATCTCTTCCCCCCAGTTTTTAGTGGAGTTAGTTTTTTTCTTGCTAAGTTCTTCATTGATAGAACATTGTATCTTCTTTCTATTTTCGATGGGATTAGATGTTTTTATTGTAAAGTTCAATCACTGCATTGTATATCTTAGAAATTATCTGATGTGTATTGGGTTGAAAGTTTCTCCCATTCATTGGGGTTGCCCTTGTATCCTATCCTAGTCACAAAAACTGCTCAGTTTAATACAGCCCCATTTGTTTATCTTTTCTTCCACTTGCTTGGACAGTGTGTTTCATTGTTGAAGATATCCTTAGCTTCAATGTCATGGAATGTTCTGCCTACGTTTTCCTCTATGTACATTAAATATTAGATTTTGCAACACAATATATTTTAATTGGAAGGTTGGGAAACTAATGATATATTGCATAAAGAAAATAATTCTGAGAGATTTATTTCACTTTTGACATAAAAGAAAATTATAGCATACTATAAATAGTATAAATGCAACATGAAGATATGCTATTTGACAATTTTTTTTTATATCTGAAAGTAAAACTATTGGTGCTGGGGGCATATGAAACTGCTGTCATTTCCTAAAAAGTTAGTGAGTGAAGAAAGCTTTCTGTATCCAGATAATGGCCATGTTTGATATAGAAGGGCAAGCTCTTTGTTTGTTTGTTTGGTTGGAGTTTTTTTGGTTTTAGTTTTTTGGGCCTCACCGAGTGATGCTCAGGGATTAGTCCTGACTATGTGCTCAGAAATCGCTCCTGGCTTGGGGGAACACATGGGATGTCAGGGGATCGAACTGTGGTCCCTCCTAGGCTAGCGTGCATTACAGCTTGCGACACTGCTCCAGCCCCTAGAAGGGCAAATTTTAATAGGTTTCTTTGGTATCAAGTTATCACTAAAAAAATCAATGGAATATTGCTGGAATCTTAGGAAGCAAAAGCAAGAATCTTTAGAGCATAACATATCAAGAAAAGTCCCCAAAATATGGCCTCAGTTGTGCACATGAAAAGATTCTGTCACTTCTATGAGTCATCATGCAACTGTCTTAGAGGTTAATAAAAAGAGCAAAATGTACCATCAATTGTACTCCCAATACTGGTAAACTAGATTTTTAATTGTTTGACACTACACAAACAATAAAGTTTAACTGTGAAAATTGTAATGTGTTTTTAACATAGTTAAGAAGTAAAATAAATCTCCAATACTATTATTCTTAAGCAACAACTTATCCTTCTTGGTCAACAGGAGTCAAAGATTTTAGAACCATAAACTCTGACCTAAACAATAAAAGCATAATTTACTCTCACTGAAGGGTATTTCATCTACCAACTTGTCCATTCTGGCCTCTTAGACTTCAAACAGATCATACTGCTTATGCGACCCTTCCAAAGTCTACTACTGAGTCATAAACTAAAGCACAGAGGTACAAAGGAAAGCAACAACTACTGTATAGTAGTAAACTTTACCTTTGTTCCACTAAACACTATGCCCAACCTGCTGAATAATACAGAGAAAAGGTGAGGGATCAAACTGGCCATTAAATTAACTTGGAAGGAAAATTATAAATGGTATTGTTAAAAATAAAGTTCATAGTAGCCTGCGCCAGCACACACTGAATGCCACTTATTAATTTATAAGTTGCATGACGCCAGAAAAAAGTAAATAAAACACGTACCAGGTATAATTTATTAAAGAAGAAATCACAACTATCCAAGCAATGGTCAGCAAAATCAGCAGCAGCAGCAGCAGAAACCTGGCCAACCTTGAAGGCAGATCCATGAAAAGGTGGTCTACCAAAGAGGCCTGCACCACATGGGCCTCCAGGCTAGCAGAGAGGACAGGGCAGGTCCTGAATTAAAAAGGCAATATCCAGAGCGCACAAGTCCAAAGCCAATAATCCACAGACATACTTGGCTGCAAAATGAGCAACTGTCTCACCTTTAGAGAAGGAAGATTGTGGAAGATGGTTTTCATTTGAGAGAGATATTTCAGGTGTTAACCGGAAATGAGAAAATGTCTCTAAACCGGAGATGTAGCGAATTACTCATTTTACTTCGAGTGGGGGCCAATCCAGCGGTACTCAGGGTTTACTCTAGGCTCAGGGTTCACTCCAGGTGAGGCTCTGGTATGTAACTGGTGTCGGCTGTGTGCAAGGCAAGAATCTTATCCTTAGTGCTACTATTCCTCCAGCGCCATTTCTTCCTATCTATTCATATAGTTTTGTTTTCCCGTATTGGGCCACACATAATGGTATAATAATCAGGGCTTACTCCTGGTAATGTGTTCATAGATCACTCCAGGTGCCAGGGATCAAACTCAGATAGGAGGTGTGCAAGGCAAGCGCCCTAATACTCACTATCCTCTCTTCTGGGCCTCCAAACTGCCTTTTATTATTATGTTGATGATGATTAAAGATAAAAATTTATTTGCACAAGTGCATGAATTTCCAGTTCCCACTGGAATTGGGAAGAAAAGAAAAAAAAGGACAGAGTGAGCACTGTGGGGGACTGGAGCAAGATTCTGCATGCCGGTGCGACACCCCCTAGCCTGGGAGGAGTCCTGGGCACAGTTCTGAGCGGGGGAGCCACGGGTGGGCTTCTTCTGCACTCTCAAGGCTCCGTGCGGAGCTGGGCGAGCGACCCCAGCGACCGTGCAAGGGTCCCCGCAATTCACCGCTCAGAACCGCACACCCCACTCCGGCTCGACCCCCGCGCCTGCCTGCCTGCCTTCTCAGGCGCATCTCCGCGCGTGGTGCGTCTTCGGGGAGTCTGGAGGCGGCGACCCCACGGCGCCCCGTCCCTCCCTCCTCTCCCCGCCCGGCCGGCCCCGACGGTGTCGCGCGCGACCCCACCGCCGCTCGGGTTGGCCGGCTGACCTTATTGAGGTGCGGGTTCCTGGTGACGGCGTAGCCGCGCTGGTGGGTGTGGCGGCGGCGGGGGGCTGCGGGCTCCATGGCGCGGCGGGGTCGGGGCGCGGGACCGGCGTTGGGAGCGGGAGCGGGCGCGGGCGCGACGGGGCCGGACTGCACTCGCTGCTCGCGGGCTTCGCGCGCGGCTAAAGTCTCCTCGGCCGGGGGCGGGCGCGAGTGGCGCGAGGGGGAGGACGCGGCGGGAGGAGCCGCGGAGAAACCGCTGGCCCCCGCCCGGCCGCGGAGAAGCGCTGAGTCACGGCCGCCGGGCCCTGTGGGCGCTGCGGGGAGCCGGAGCAGCCGGAGGAGGAAGAATGCGGTCCTGGCTGCGCCTCGGATGCCTGCGGGAGGAAGGCGCGGGCGTGGCACCGTCGGGCCGGACGACAGGCAGGCCCAGCCCAGCCCACGCGGGCGCCCCGAATCCTCCCGTCCCCCCACCGGGCCGCCCCCGAATGGGATCCAATATCCTCCCGCACCCCGCGCCAGTGTGCGCCTCCAGTCTCCGCTGTGAATGAAGCGCGGCCTCCAGGGCAGGACCCGGTCCCTCTGGTGCGGGCGGCGCTCCTGCTCCGCGGCCCACTTCGGGCCTGGGCTGCAGGCGCCTGCGGCGGTGGTGGCCGGCGGCCTTGACCCAGAAAGCCTGTCGGGCCGGCTGTGAAGGCCGAGGGAGCCCTCCAGGACGCTTTTATTTCGATTTTTACGCTATCATTTCTAGCTTCTGTACACAAACCAATCAATACACGCCCATGCACTCGGATCCATATGTATGTATGTATCCATGATCTCAAAAACATGTCCCATCACAGCATTTTGGACTTTAGAATGAGTTGTCTTAATAAAGATCGTACTAACATTGCTGTGACATCCTACCTAGAAGATCCTAGAGTCTCTGTGTCTCCATACCTTTTTTTTTTTTTTTTTTTTTTTGGATTTTGGTTTTTGGGCCACACCCGGCGACGGTCAGGGGTTACTCCTGGCTATGTGCTCAGAAGTCACTCCTGGCTTGGGGGACTATATGGGAAACCGGGGGATCGAACCGGTCCATCCTAGGCTAGCGACTAGTGCAGGCAAGGCAAAGGCACCTTACCTCCAGCGCCACCGCCCGGCTCCAATACCTTTCTTGTAACTAGGGTCCCTGGTTTATAGCTCTTGCTCCTACCTGGACACAGTGCAGTCAGTGTATTTCCAGCTTTTGTACATAGACCAATCAGTACATGTCCATGCAGTCGGATCCTTGGGTAAATATATGTATCTCTGGGTAGGCTACTGGGGCTTTGGAGGCCTCCCTCGAGTGGGAGGGTGGCACAGCAAGCACAGCGAGGAGCCTGCTTTTTTCGGTTCTACCACCCTCAGCTCCATCTGCCACCGTCTCACGGCTCCTTCCCTCTTCTCTCACTTCTCAGGGCCTTTCCGTGCTGATTTAACTCCTACCATGAGATTCCAGTCATAGGAGTAGTTTGCGACAATTGAGTGTGCCCCCGCAGACCCTAGAGCCTCTGTGTCACCATACCTTTCTTGTAACTAGGGTCCCTGGTTTACACTCTTGCGCCTACCCAGTGATGGGACACAGTGGCGTCATCAATCAGTACATGTAGGATCCTACAATCAGTACAATAGGATCCTTTGGTAGACATATGTATGTACCCATATGTATGTATCCATGATCTCAACAATGTACCATTACAGCATTTTGGACTTATTGGAATGAGTTGTCTTAATAAAGATCTTACTAACATTGTGGCGTTTTCTAGAAACACTTTTCACACGTTTGGCTTCTGTGATCCATAAAGCATTAATGCTGTGACATCCTAGAAGATGTGCTTAAGCTAACTCACTCTCTTGAAGGCCTGTGGCAATGGGAGTGCCCTGAGACAGCAGTTTAACAGTCCTTGCATCTCAAGTTCCCAACACTGAAGAAATAAAATGACATAAACCTGGTGTATCTCTGGCCTCATATATCTATTTATGTTTCTGGGACAGAATATGACTACAGATCAGAAACCACAGTAAATATAGGGAATATCCCAAACCAGTGTGACCTCTTTACCTAAGCCATAAATGACTAAGAAGTTACAAGATTCTGCCACTGTGGATAAAGTTCAGAGCTCTTCTCTAAGTTTCTCTTTCTTGTGAAGCAGCTTCTTGAATAACAAACAGTATGATGTCCAACTGGGAACCAGTTCTGTATATCTTGCTTACTGGAACCAGACAACCTATTTCTCACATAAATGTTAGGCAGAATACTATACATTTTTCCATCTGTTTTAATAAGTTGTACAGTTAGGCCTTTTTTAAGATTGGCAAACAAAAAAATTGGCAGGAAAAAAAAACTCACTTTACTTTTTTCTAGTTGGAAACAACCGTTGTGCACTCTGCATACAATTAAGAATGTCAAAAATAAGCATGATTTCTAAACAGAAAAAACGACACTTTCTAGTTGCAAAGGTGATAAAGTTTACTTTCTTAAGTCTAAACATGCTGGTTCTTGATGCGTTTCTGTATGAAGGATGAACTTTTGGGGATTCAAAATCTTTAAATTAGAATGTGAGAAATACAGTATTCAGTAGGTAGGAGAAAATCTACAGGCTGACCAATTCTAAAAGTTCAGAATCAGATGTTGGCTGCTGAACCTTTAGCATAACCAGCCTCAAGAAAATAGGCAAACAAGGAGAGATGGCATTTTGTCTACATGTTATACTATGAATATATTCATTGAGCCCTAGTGCAGATGAGGCAAAACTTAACTTATACTATAATGAATGTCTGAAAATAGCCAAGGGTCCCAAAGGGTTCCAACCCAGGCATACATGGTTAATGATATAACAGGAGTACAGTGGAGACAGGCTGAGAGAAGTAAACATGTTTTCAACAAAAATGATGTTTTTGACAGCAGTGATATTTTTATTTGTGCTAAAACTCTGAACGATGCTTTTCTAAAGCCATGCTTTCTTGTCCAACTAGATGAAAATATTTTGCTCACTGGCCCTTCCCAGGCAAGGTCTGGGTGAAGAAGAGATTTTCTAATTAGGAAAGCTCCAGGCTTAAGGGAAAGTGCCCAGGAGCTGACGAGTGTGGGCCAGAGATAATGCTGATGAGGAAAATCATGGTCCAATCAGGCGTCTGGATTTTACAGAAAAACACCCAAGGGTGCTGGATGCCACCAATGAGAACTTTTAGTAATTGTGTCATTGTAACAACACACACACACACACACACACACAAAATAGGATGAAAGTAAAGAAGGGCTGTTCACCAAGTTGATAGAGCACCACAAGGGAAAAGGAGGCATAGACATGACTTCATGATTAAACTGTCAGAGAACTGACACCTTCCTGGCCAGGGGTTGCCACTGTTTAGGTACAACAGACCACAATCTCAGCTGTGCACTGTGGTGTATATGTGTGAATGTACATATACATATATATGTATATATTCAACAATAACAAAAAATAAAAACCAAAAATTTGAACAGGACAAAAAGGTTCAGATTTTCAAGGGTAGAAAACTATTGAAAATAAATGTATGAAAGAACTACATATTAAGGTTTGTTTACAGACTGCTCTGGACTCAGAGACATATTTTTGGACAACCTAAACTGGTTTCCTTCACTAGACTCTATAATGGCTGATGTGGAGTCAGCAATAGTACAGTGGTTAAAGTACTTTAGCCACTGGTACCAACCCAGTTCCATTCCCAGCATTCCTTATGGTCCCTTAGGCCCACCCAGGGTGATCTCTGAGTGCAGAGCCAAGAATACCCTCAAAACAAATCTTTGGTGAAGCAAGTTACAAATTATTAGCATTCAGTATTAGACTAATATGGGAAATGGGTACAACTCATTTTATTATACTGTAACACCACCCTGGATTTAAGTTAATCTACCTGAGACCCACCTATTTATGGGAGGAGCATTGGGCAGATATGACCTGTAACTTTACCCGCAGACTCTGCCCAGTTCCTGGGAAGGGTTGGGGAGGTGATATAAGGCCTTGGTCTAGAAGGATTGAGGTCTTTGGCCTTTTGCCAGCTTGGAGGTCAGAGGAAAGATGGCTGAAAGAAGTTAAGATGCAGGGCTAGCTAAGAATGGCTGAATGCTTAATTGGTTATGATACACACATATGGTGGTTAGGGTATGAATAAAACTGTTACTTCCTGAAGCCTGCCTGTGAGTGAGATTTCTACTTGCCGCTCTCATGAACCTCCAGACCCGGCGGTTAGTGGGAGCTGGAGCCACGTGGCCTGCGAAGGTGGACCAAGGCCTTCATCTCCATCCAAGTCCATCCTAAGAGCTGTTTTATTTCATTATACTATATTAAAGAGGTGTTATCTTGCCCTATTTAAGAAAGAGCCCCATCTAAAGATTCCAGAGGCTGTCAAGAATCTAGAAAGTTTATTTTTTAAAAAGAGATAAAGTACTACTCTTTATTAACACTAAAGCATTTTCCCTGTTATTAGTGAGTAATGTAGTACCACCTCATTCTTATTATGTATTGTAAACATAGATGAATACAAAGAATATATATATGTTATATATAAAATATATAAGTTTAAACTATAAAAATATATTAAAGATTTATATAAATATAAATTTATAAATATATATAGTATAGGACTAATTTAATACTGTATAAACTTAGTGTGTACATAATTATTAGAGCATTTGAATTTATTATTGGGAAAAGGAAAAATCCACACAGTACTCTGAGAATCATGAAATTCTGGGGAGGCATATGCAAAGCATCTACTCTCGCCTTTGAACCATTGCCCTGGCCACTACAATGTTTTATCTTGCTGAATTACATTTAGGAAGAGGAAGCTTGCTGGATCACCTACTTTAATACTAACATAGCCCAGATCATTTTATAAAAAAATTTAAATTTCCCACAAGGAAATAAATGTTGGCTAGTCTTTGTTATCTAGTGTATATTTGTAAAACATTCAGAGACTACTAGCAAGTCGGGGACAAAGCGATGGCACTGCGGTAGGGCGTTTTTGCCTTGCACTCGGTTAACCTAGGAAGGACTGCAGTTCTATCCCCCGGCATCCCATATGGTCCCCCAGAGGAGCAATTTCTGAGCACATAGCCAGGAGTAACTCCTGAGTATCACCGGGCATGGCCCAAAAATAAAAACAAAGCAAAACAACAACAATGATAACAAAAACAAAATAGAGACTATAAAGCAAATTACACGATGGGCATCATGTGACAGGAAGGAAGGGAGAAGGAAGAGGGAGAGATCTCTGTTAATGATACAATTCTATGGAATCAAAGTCTGTAGAGGAAGAAATAACTGAGTACATTGATGCCTGCCAGTTTCTATGCACTTTACAACTGACTGATTTATATATATTTATATATATATTTCTGGATATATATATATATATATCCTGAGAAATTATCCCCCAAATACTTTTCAAAGAACTGTCATTCTTCTACTATTCTCTATTTAAGCTTTTACTTTTTCTGCTGTCAGTGTATTTCCAAGTTTATTCTACTGTGAATTTGATTATTCAAAAGTGCCAAACCAATGGACACAATTAACATCACAATTTAGGATAGTATATGTAGTATATAAATGTATGTAGCATATAAATAGTATATATGTATATATATATATATATATATATATATATACAGAGATAGTACAGAGGGTAGGGCACTTGTCTTACATGCAGTCAACCCTTCTTCAATATCTGGCCTCCCAAATGCATCCTGTATGTTCTCCCAAGCACCACCAGAAGTGATTTCTGAATGCAAAGCTGGGAGTAACACCTGAGAATTACTGGATATGGTCCACAAATCTATAAACAAAAAACAAAACCACAGCTGACAATTTAAAAATTGTGAATCTATTGTTAGAACATGGTTAGAACAAACACCTATCATTATAAATATACTGACTAACATAAAATATTATAAAAATGTAGTAATTCAGCAGAGGGAGATGAATACACTAATCATGAGTGTGATTGGAAATGTGTGCAAGAGGAACCATTATTTTATTGTGAATCTCAATTAACAATTTTTGTCGGGAGTTGGGTGGGGAGGAGGGAGATTTGGGACAATGGTGATGGGAGCATTGCACTAATGATGGGTGGTATTCTTTACATGACTGAAAACCAAACAATCATGTATGTAATCAAGGTGTTTAAATAAAATATATTAAAAAATAGAAATGTGTAGAGAAAAGATAAAAATGTATATAGATACAATTGGAAGTGTGCTAAAAATAATCCTGGCTTCCCAGTGCCTAGGGCAGTAATTTTAATTCCTTGGACTAAATGATAAAACTAATCTCCCTGTTTCTAAATAAAAAGATCAAGCTGTTAAGATGTACCAGTTTTAGGGGCCAGTGAGGTGGCGCTAGAGGTAAGGTGTCTGCCTTGCAAGCACTAGCCAAGGAAGGACTGCAGTTCGATCCTCCGGCGTCCCATATGGTCCCCCAAAGTCAGGGGCAATTTCTGAGCACTTAGCTAGGAGTAACCCCTGAGCATCAAACAGGTGTGATCTGAAAAACAAAACAAAACAAAACAAAACAAAAAAGATTTACCAGTTTTAGACACTGCTATTCATTTCCTTGGTATAAAGAAAATTTTTCTCTTGAGCCCTACACTAGCACACTTTCTTTCCTAACTTTCATCTTTTGTTTGTTGAATCAATTAGTGTTCATTTCTGAATAACACTGGTGAATTGTGAATATATATTTTTAATAATTGAAGGTTTTTATTAACTTTAAAATTATTTTTATTTACTTAGTTTTCAATGTCTCTTTTCCAAATATCACACATTATTTGTAAAATGCTTCTTGCTTGCCATAAGATTGTTTTTGTACGGGCTGAAGCTATATAGTATAAAAAAACAACTTTTGTTTTTTGTTTTGTTTTGTTTTTCAGGCCATACCTGGTTGATGCTCAGGGGTTACTCCTGACTAAGTGCTCAGAAATTGCCCCTGGCTTGGGGGGACCATATGGGATGCCAGGGGATCAAACCATGGTCTTCCTTGGCTAGTGCTTGCAAGGCAGACACCTTACCTCTAGCACCACCTCTCTGGCCCCTCAATTAACGACTTTTAAGTGAATAAATAAAAGTAAGCCACGGAGTCAAAAACAATGAATCAAAAGACCCAAACTTTAACAATCAAACTTAAAAAAGGTGCCTGTGATGATAGTAGGCTGGAAGTGGTGGTGGTATGAAACAGATTCTGGAAATATTGGTAGAAGGAGTTTCATACTGGTGGTGGGATGGAAGCTTAAATATTGTATGTCTAAAACTTAACTATGAATAACTTTGTAAATCACAATGTTTTCTTTCTTTATTTTGGAGTAGTGGTGGTCACACCTAATGTTGCTCAGGGGTTACTCCTTGTTCTGGCTCAGAAATCGCTGAGTGCTACTGGAAAGAGTGACACAAGCTATTCAGATTCTACGAGAGACAAGAAAATTATATAACGATAAATCTGAAAAGCTTGTAGACTGTTTCAATTATCTACTGGTATGTAACATTTTATCCCAGTATTTAAAAAGAAATATAATTTTATTTTATGATTTTTCATGGTTTCTGTGCATGTCTAATTTGGAAGGGATTCGCCATTTTGTATTGTTCAGGACCTCCCATGTGGTGTCAGTTAAATAGAACTTGGGCTGGAGTGAATAATGGAGTGTTTGGAGGCTGTCCAGGCCTCCACCCATTTCTCTCTCTCTCTCTCTCTCTCTCTCTCTCTCTCTCTCTCTCTCTCTCTCTCTCTCTCTCTCTTTCTCTCTCCCTCTCTTTTTCTTTCTCTCTCTTGCTTTCTCGCTCACATTCTCTGTCTCTGTCACTTTGTCTCTGCCATTCTTTTTCTCCCTCCCTCTCTTGCTTTCTCGCTCACACTCTCTGTCTCTGTCACTTTGTCTCTGTCTTTCTGTCTCTATCTCTTGCTTTCTCTCTCATCCTCTCCTGCTCTCTCTTTCTGTCCCTGTCCCTGTCTCTGTCTCTCAACTTTTTCCACAACATGGCGACCATCAAACTGCTTAGGACCCTGAAAACTTCCAGAACAATTATTCCAGGGAACAAAGTACAAAATGCTTACCTTGCTTTGGCAGTCACACACAGTTATAGTATTATCTCTTCTCTGAAACATTCGTGATTTAAACAGTTACAAAAGTCTGTTTTAGTGGGAGAGATGCCAAAGTTACATCACAAGAAGGGTTTGTACAGTGAAGGGAAATAGTTTTAACCATTTGGAAAATACAATTTGCTTTCAGCTATCTGTTTAACTGAAAGCTTTCTCTCTATCTATATAATATTATCAATATAACATGTAAGCAAGCAGACGAAAATTATCCCAGAAATGAAATTATATAGTGGAGAGCAATCTTACCTTACATGTGACTGATCCAGGATTGATGCCCAGCACCCTATATGCTTCCTTGAGCCCACATGGCTGATCCTTCAGTGCAGAACCATGAATAAATCCTCACCATCACCTGGTGTGTTCCAAAAACAAAACAAAACTACCAATAATATAATTTAAAATAGGAAAAATATGCTTCACAACTCATGATTTTTCTCATAGTGTTGTAGTATTTCAGTCTCAATAGTTATGAAGTACTTAAAGTTTTTATAGAGTTATTCATTATTTTTATTAGAAAAACACTTAAAATTTTAGAGCACACCAAGAGAATATATAACTAAAGTAATATACAGCAACATTGTTGGAATATTATTTATTCTGTTTTGTTTTGAAGATAATTTGAGATGACAATTTGGCACATACCATATTACCTTCCTGTGGTATGAATACCATAAGATTTCTGAGCTTGCCAGCAGTTATGGTGAAGCCAACCACATAATGCAACTCTAGATAGTTTCATAATACTTTACCCTGGCAAATATCTGTGTGGATTCACACTACAATTTAACAATTTAAATTGCTACAATTTAACAATGTTGGACAGAAAGCAAGCCAAAAGACAGATCTAATGATTGCAGAAATCCAACCCTTCTTCATAACATACACACAGAGCCATATAATTCGATTCACCTAATGAAGAGGTTATCAAATCATTTTATTAAAAAATAATTTATTTTTAAATATAACGTACTGTTAGTAGTATTCACTGTGTGGAAATATTATGGACTTTACTGCTCAGTATTTGCTTATTTTGGAAAATTTTGATGTTCTAGTTAGAGAAAATATAAATTGAATATGATTTTCTTTTAAGGAAGGGAGCTAGTATAAGATTAAGTCACCTACTTTCAATCTGGTAAAATCCCCTGACACCACATATGTTTCTCTGAATCTCTGAGCACAGAAGTAGGAGCAAGCCCTGAATACTATTGGTGGAGTTCAAAATTTTAAAAAATAAAATTAAAATAAAGCAATAAATTGATAGATATTCATGATATAAATATACTTTTAATTGTTAAAATAATTTATTTTAGCACTATGATTACAAAAGTGTTCATTGACAGTTTCAGTCATACAATGTACAACATCTTTCATTAATGTATCCTTCCCACCACCTATGACTTCATATCCCTCCCACGCACCCTCAACTGTCACATGTCTCTAGGACAGGAAACTTGTGATGCTTTGCATGTCACTTTTTCTCCTTTCAACACTGAGTTCTTGTCCAGACCTTGTTCCAACTTTCATTGTTGAAGTAAGCACTTCTATTTTCTAACTACACTCACAACTCTTTTGGCAGTTTTCTACCCTGGTCTGGACCTCCTGACCCTTATCGCCATTGTCTCTGGATATTATTATCATACTATCTCTTGTTTCTTTATACCACACAAATGAGTGAAATTATTCTATCTTTTCCCTCTGACTCATTTCACTTAGTATAATAACCTCAGTGCCTAGCTATGTATAAACAAACTTTTTGATCTAATTTTCCTAATAGCTTCATAGTATTACATTGTGTAGATGTATCGCAGATTCTTTAGCCACTCATCTGTTCTCAGACTCTTGGGTTGTTTCCAGATTCTGGCTATTGTAAATAGTGCTGCACTGAACATAGACTTGCAGAGGGCATTTTTGTATTGTGCTTTTATATTCCTAGGGTATATCCCTAGGAGGGGTATTGTTGGGTCATATGGAAACTCAATTTCTAGCTTTTTGAGGAATGTCCATATTTTTTTTCCAAAAAGCTGGACCAGTCTGCATTTCCATCAGCAGTGAATAAGTCTTCCTTTCTCCCTGCATCAATGCCAGCACTAGTTGTTCTTGTCTCTTTGTGATGTGTGCTAGTCTCTGTGGTGTGAGATGATATCTCATTTTTGTTGTGATTTTATCTCCCTGATGATTAGTGAAATGGAGTATTTTTTCATGTGACTTCTGGCTATCTATATTTCTTCTTTGAGGAAATGTTTTCATTTCAGCTCCCCATTTCTTGGATGGAGTTAGATGCTTTTTCTGTAAAGTTTATTCAGTACCTTGTATATTTTAGATATTAACTACTTATTTGATGGATATTAGGTGAATAGTTTCTCTCATTCTATGGGTAGCCTTTGTATCCTAATCACTGTTTCTTTGAGGTACAGAATCTTCTCAGTTTAATATGGCCTCATTTGCTTATCTTTGTGTCCCACTTGGTAGGCCAGTGGTATTTCATCCTTGTAGAAACCTTTATCTTCAAAGCCATGGAATAGTCTGCCTATGTTTTTCTCTATGTATCTTATGGTTTCAGGTCTGATATCAAGGTCTTTAATCTATTTTGATTTGATCTTTGTGTGTGGTGTAAGGAGAGGTCTGAGTTCTTTTTTTATTTTAATTTTTTTTGCTTGTAGTTGACTAGTTTCCTAGCGCCACTTGTTAAAGAGGCTTTTCTTGATTCCACTTTGTATTTCTTGCTTCTTTATCAAAAACTAATCATTTGTAAACCTGTGGGTTCATCTGTAGATATTCAAATCTATTCCTTTAATATGAGGGTTTGTCTTTATTTCAATACCATGCTGTTTTAATGATTGCTGCTTTGTAGTATATTTTAAAGTCGGGGAAAGTGTTTCCTCCGATCTTTCTTTTTCTCCAAGAATTGCTTTGGCTCTTCATGGACGTTTATTTCTCTGTATGAATTTCAGGAGTGTCTGATCTACTTCTTTGAAAAATGTCATGAGAATTTTTATTGAAATTGCATTAAATCTGTCCAATCCTTTGGGAAGTATTGACATCTTAAGAATGTTAATCCTCACAATCCATGAGCAGGTCATATTTCTCCATTTCATTGGGTCTTCATATATTTTTAAATCAGTGTTTTGTTGTTTTCTTTAAATAGCTCTAAATAGCTCTTTTATCTCTCTCTCTCTCTCTTTTTTTATTTTTGTTTTTGGGCCACAACTGGCAGTGCTCAGGGGTTACACCTGGCTACCTGCTCAGAAATAGCTCCTGTCAGGCATGGGACGCTGGGATTTGAACCAACCGCCTTAGGTCCTCGATCGGCTGCTTGCAAGGAAAACACCGCTGTGCTATCTCTCCAGTCCCCAGCTCTTTGATCTCTTTAGTTAAGTTGACCCAAAGATAATTGCTTTTCTGAGACACAATTTTGAATGGGATTTTTTAAAATAAATTTTTATTGTGATCAAAGTGAATTACAAGTCTTTCACAGAATTATTTACGGTACATAGTGACAATGAATGAAGGGCATTCCCACCACCAGTATTGTCCTCCCTCCACCCCTGTTCCTAGCATGTATCCCATATCTTCTTCCTTCATCCCCCAGAATACTAGTGTAACTGGTCTCCACTTTACAGCTTGTTGTAGATTGGGTATCATATTCTGTTGTCATTGACTTTGGGTTTGGTGTTCAAGTCTGCTCATTTTTTATTTTCACTGCATGTTCATATGACTGGTCCTGGTACCATCATTTCCCCCCTTCAATTTATGAGGCTGAATGATTCAAGTTATGTGATTCTGTTGGAGATAAAAGGGATAAGGAAAAGAGAGAAAAAATACCAAAAAAAGGGAAAAAAAAAAGTAAAAGAAAAAGCAAGAAAAAAATGCACCCAGCACAAAAAAAAAAAATCACCAAATAATATCCACATGAGTGAAAAAGAAAGAAAAATGTGGAAGAAAAAAAGAGATGGAAAATAATATTAAAAACAGACAAAACATAAGAAAAAGGAGTGCTAGAGTGGCAGGGTTTGGTGTTACCGCCACTTTTTTTTTTTCTTTTGTGTAGGCACAGTAATTATTGGGGAATAAAGGGAATTCCCATGGCCTAAGAGATTCAGGGTTTCTCCCCTCTTGAAGCATACTTTCATAGGAACAACCACTGGCTCCATATATACTCATTACCATATCCCAAGGTTTATTTTTTCAAAGAACCAACTCTTGCCTTCATTGATCTTTTGGATTTTGGAGGGATTCATTAATTTCTTCTCTAAGATTTATTTTTTTCCTTCTGCCTGCCTACTTTCAACTACTTTTGTTGTAATTTTTCCAATTTCTTAAGCTGTGCTATTAAATTATTTATGTAGACCTTTTGTTCCTTTCTGATGAATAATTGTAAAGCTTTAAATTTCTCTCTTAATACTGTTTTTTCTGTGTTCCACAGATTCTGACAATTCATGTCCTTTCTCATTTGTTTCCAGGAATCTTTTGATTTTTTTCTTTGACTTCATCTTTGACCCATGCTTGTTCAGTAGTGAGCTGTTTAATTTCTAGGTGTTAAAGTTATTTCTCCATGTTTGTTTGTAATTCTTTTCTATTTTCAGTGCTTTATGTTCTGAGAAAATATCAGAATCAATTTATATCTTCTTGGCTTAATGAAAATATGTTGTATGGCCCAGAATTTGGTCTATCTTGGATAATGGCCCATGTGTATTAAAGAAGAATGTATCCAATTTCTTGGGAATGAAGATCTTTCTATCTACTAAGCAACTCTTTTATTTCTTCCTTCAGAGCCATTCTATCTTTGTTCAGTTTTAGCCTCATTGAATTATCAAAGGATGACAAGGTGGTTTTGCAGTCTCCCACTATTATTGTGTTGCTATTGATGCCTTTCTTCAACTTCATCATCAGTTGTTTTAAGTATTTAAAAGTATTTAAGTATTTTAAGTATTTAAGTTGATTTAAGTATTGGACCTCATTGGGTACATATATGTTTATATTGAGTGCATATATGTTTAGAAGTATGATTTTATCTTGGTGTTCACATCTTTGATTAATGAGAAATGCCCATATCTATCTCTTATTGCCTTTTTAAGCCTAATGTCTGTGTCATCTAATATTAGTATGACCACCCCAGATTTTTTTTAATAATATCTGTATTTCAGCACCATGATTACAAACATGTTTGTAGTTGGGTTTTAGTTATAAAAAAAAAGAACACCCCCTTCACCAGTGCAGACTTCCCACCATCACTGACAACTACTCCCTCCTCTCCCACCCCTTGCCTATATTCCAGACAGGCATTCTATTTCTCTCACTCACTGCCATTGTCATGATAGTTGTTAGTGTAGTTATTTCTCTAACTGTATTCACCATTCTTGTGGTAAGCTTCATATTCTAAGCCAGTTTTTCCAATCCTCATCTCTATTGTCTCTGGGTATTATAACCATACTGTCTTTTATTTTTCTTAAATTCCACAAATGAATCAGACTATTTTGTGTTTATGTCTCTCCTTCTGACTCATTTCACTCAGCATAATAGTTTTCATGTCCCTCCATTATAGAAAAACTTCATGACTCCATTTTTCCTGATGGCAGCATAGTAGTCTCTCCTGCCTGACTCCAATGATTTTTAAAATGTTTTTATTGAGTTTGTCCCAAAATTCTTTGTTCATATTATTTTACAATTTTTTTTGTCATCTTACCATTTCTTTTAAGGCTCTTTTGCAACTTCTGTTGTATGGAGTTGTTATGCAGCTCATTTTCCAGCTCACTGATTCTGTCCTCAGCTGCTGTTACTCTGCTGGTGACGCCTTTCAGTGAGTTTTTTTATTTTGCCTACCAAGTTTTTCAGCCCTGTTATTTTAATTTGAATTTTTCTCATTTCTACGTTCATATCTTCTTGATTCTTAGTTGTGTTTTGTTCAGTTCATCCCATACTTTCTTTGACTTCTTTGAATATCCTCTATATTTCTTCTCTAAAATCTTTATTTGAAAGGCTATGTAGGTAGTTGCTACTTGTCAGGTTATAAGAACTGCAATATTCCTTTTCTAAGCATGGTGGAGGTCTGAGTTGTTTCCTCATTTTCATCCTTGCAATGTGGTGTTCTATGTGTTGTGGTTCATTGATTATGACAAGTGCACAGCAGCATCCCCTGTCTCTGTCTCTATGGGTGAGTCCATGCTTACATGCATAGTGAGATCTCATACAGGGACTGGTAGCTGGATTTTTGCTCCATCTCTGTCCCTCTGCCTACTTTAAAATTTTTAAACTGCAAAGAATAACTTAAAATTCTTCTTAAATAGGGGGCCAGAGAGATAGTGCAGCAGTAGGGCATTTGCCTTAGTCGCTGAAGGACAGTGGTTTGAATCCCGGCATCCCATATGGTCCCCTGAGCCTGTCAGGAGCAATTTCTGAACATAGAGCCAGAAAAAACCCTGAGTAGGGCCGGGAGTGACCCAAAAACCAAAAAAAAAAAAAAAAAAAAATCTTCTTAAATGAATAGCATTGCTTTAAAGTGTTTCATTAGTTTCTGATGATGATGTACTAACTTACTTTTCTTCATATTTCAATAAAAATAATGAAAATAATCAATTAAAAATCACACAGAGTTATCAATATAACTTATTAAGGTGAGTATTTTCTTTGCATGTAGGTGGCTCAGGATCAATCCCCAGCCCCACATAGTCTCCTGAGCACCACACGGCTCAACCCCCAAGTGGAATGAAGTAGACCTCTAGCAGAAAAGGCCTCCAAATAAAAACATATTTAAGTATAAAAAAATCTTTAAAAAGTTGCTTTTGGGGGACACTTTCAAAATTCTCTGCCTAAGGGTTATAAATGCTGTAGTTAATATCGAATGATCTACTAGAATAGCAACTTAGTTAAAATTGGGCACTCACTGTTCATTGGTAAATGTCACCAGAATCTTGGCATTTCAGATTCAGTTCTAAGCTGAAGCTTCAAAGTTGTGGCAAACTTCCAGACCTTCTAATTTATGGGAGAGAGAGAATATGAGTATAAAGGCTATACTTTGTAGAATTACACAAGAGAGTCATTCATGACAGATAAAGAGATCTGAATAGATAGCATGTAGGCCAGAGTGGAAATTTGAATGCTAAAATAAAACTTTACGAAGTGGAAACAGCAGAACCAAAACATTTTCTCTATAAAACATGGGCCAGTTTCTGAAAGGAAGCTTGGAAACTTTTTAGGAAGGAGGTGAAACAAGTAAGTAGATTTGATAGGAAAACAATTAAGTCACCTTTTTCTTTATTACTGTCTTTATTTATACGATTACAACATGATTACAAACATGATCATAGTTGAGTTTCTTCTTTTTTATTAATATCTTTATTTAAACATCTTGATTACAAATATGATAGTAGTTGGGTTTCGGTCATGTAAAGAACACCCCCCTTTCACCAGTGAGACATTCCCATCACCAATGCCCCAAATCTCCTACCTCCCTCTTGCCCCCCCCCACCCCTTATTTTAGTCAGGCTTTTTACTTGCCTCATTCATTCACATTGTTATGTTAATTGTCAGTGTAGTTATTTCTCTAACTTCGCTCACAACTCTTTATGGTGAGAAGGACCTTCTAGCCCTCATCTCTGTTGTCTCTGAGAATTATTACAAAAATGTTTTAATGAAGTCACTTTTGAGTTTAAATTTTTATTTAGGAGGAAGGGCCTCTTAAGTGCTCAGCTCTGCTTTGCTCTGCTCTATGATGCTAGGGATTACTGGAAGATTCTGGGGGCTTGAGAGACTATTATGCTGAGGAGAATAAAACAGGAACAAGATAGACCACATAATAGTCTTCTCTTGGGATTTTAAAAATAGACTTTGGAGTATTTGTTTTCTATCATGCAAAGATTGAGTCTTTCAACAACTGTTATACTTGAGTTTAAAATTATATGGAAATTTATATTAGCACAAGAATTTTATATGTATTTGTTTATGCATGCAATTAAAATATGATTCATACTTAGATTTGGAGAAACTAGGAAATACAGGAACCAAACCAAGGACCATTACTCTTCCACCCCAAACCCAGGGGGGAAAAAAGCTGAAGGAAGCAAGAAATTCCCTGTTTTATATTTCTTCCATTTTTATATTGCTACCCCTACTCTCTGTCTGTTTATCTATAGCCAATGGAATCTATAGCCAATAGCAGTCTCAAGCAAGGCCCTATACTTAGCCTGTGGAGGCTGCTGTGTTAGATAGTCTAATTGCACTATATGAAGACAGCAATGCCACTACCATGGTTTTGGTGTCAGGCAAGAAGTAAGTTTCATCAGGTGAGCTAGAACAGCAGGTCAGATCCTGCCCCCTCTCCTTCCCTTCCTTTTCCTTTCCTTTCTTCATTGCTAAACCACCATTGGCACAATGGCTTTAGACAAAAAGGAAAGAAAGCACATAGAAAAAGCAAGAAAACCATGTGGGCATCAAAGATGGGAAATTCCAGGACACAGGCAAAGTTAGAGCAAATCTGAGTATTGCTTTACTAAAAGGAATGTATTTAGCAAAATGCCCTTCAAGAAACAGATCTTGATTAGGGAATAAAAGTGGAGCATTTCCAAGCCAATTCCCCAAACTTGATTTATAGCTTGACTTGTTTGCCCACCAAGGTTGATCAATGAATGTTTTTAGAATCTATATTACTCAATACAAATACTAAATATTTGAACTACATATCACTTTTCTTACAATTCTTTTGATAATATCTCTAAGAAAGAAATTACATATATCTGATGACAAAGGGATATTTCATTAAAAACTATCCCACCCTATATTTTTTTCACAACCAGATTTTTTGTATATAGATAAATGTAAATGGAGGTGAGAATAAATTTATATAAATTTAAACCTTAGTTTCTGATCAATTAAAGAGCACTATAAAAAAGCACAATATTTAAATTCTCCTGTACTAAAGGATCTCAGTTTTCTATGTTCTATGCTCTATGTTTTAACTCTTAGCCTTAGATTTCAAGGAAGAAAATGTGTTAATATTCTTCCTATATCTCATCACTTTAAAACCTACTTCAACTTCAGAAGAGAGTTATATTTTCCCTTGGTGATAAAGTTGGATTTAAATTCTTTTGTTTCCTAGTTTTACTTATAATAATTATTACTTAGCTCTAATAGTCTAATAGGAGCAATAACACTTAATAAATTTAGTTTACAATTGAATTTTCCTTGGGAATCATTTTGTTAGTGCCAGGGATTGAATGGAACCTCTGGCATGCAAAGCATATGCTCTAGTCCTCTGAGCTTTTTCTAGGCCCTCAACAGGATAGATTGATCTCTGCAGATAGTTAATTATTATAATAAATTAAACTTTCTAATCTGTTAATTTTAAAAAGATGTTGAATATTTCTCTGTTTAACCTAGTAAAACAAGACAAAATAGAATAAAGCTTGTTAAACCACTAACTTGAATAATAGTAAAACAATGAGTCAACTGAAATATTAGTTTAGGCAAGTTTTCTAGAAATGTGCTATTCTTTATAGGAAATACAGCTAATTTACTGATTTCTATCCTCATGACCATTTTAGTAACATTCCAATTCTAACATCAGCATTCTTGGCAGTAGGCAAAGTCATTTAATATATTTATTATTTACAAATGTGTAAGAAATAACCACAAAACTTAGGAAACCAAAATAATAGCATGCTTATCTCAGTACTTGTAGGTCACGTGCCCAAAGGTAATGTTTTAGTTGGGTGTCCTGGATCAGGAGATCTCGAACACTGCAATCAAGATGATGTTAAGGCTTGTCTGAGAGACAATCTCTTTCCAAGCTCAAGGACATGGTTTGGTCTTGTTTGCTGAGGCAGCCTCTCAGAGGGCAAAGTATTAAGGCAACTTGCTACTTTAGATTAAGATCACAATAAGCAAGCAGAGAGAGAGAAAGAGAGAGAGAGATGGAAGGAGACAGAGACAGAAAAAGAGAAATCATTTTCAAAGGTTAATAGATTTTATTTTAATGAAATGTGGTGCTTTACCTTGTACAGATTTAATGCAATCTCTCTTTAACATTCCTCAAAGAAATGGATCTTCAGAAACACTACTGAAGTTCATTTGGAACAATAAACACCCACAAATAACTAAAGCAACCATTTGGACATACAAGATGGGAGGCATCATTTTTTTTATTTTTTTATATTTTTTCTTTATTTAAACATCTTGATTACAAATATGATTGCGATTAGGTTTCAGTCATGTTAAGAACACCACCTTCATCAGTGCAACATTCCCACCACCAATATCCCAAATCTCCCTCCATCCCACCCCACCCATGGGTATGCCTCTCCCCCAAAAATGCTTTCTCTGTTAATTGATGCTAACCTTTCAATAAGACTGTCTAAAATAACATTCTGTAATTAGGATAATTAGCCACTTGCCAGAGAAGCCAGAGAGGTCAGTTGAGCAGCTGAATTACAACTAGTGTTAAAGGGAACTAAATTTTTATTTTATTATATCAACAGTTAAATAGCCATACATGACTGTTGGAAGCCACATGTGTGATAAAATAATCTCTCTCACCATCATTTTATATCACCGAATGTAAAATCTATGACTAGTTTAAGGAGCATTTGTAGGATGCAGCTGTTTGTAGGATAGTGATGAGAATGAAATGATTTATGTATCTAAAAAAATTTTATTAAAGTGTATCAAATCATCATTGTTTCCTTTTTTAATCTTCATCAAGAAACACAGGCTGGAGAGATAGCACAGTGGTAGGGTGTTTGCCTTGCAAGCAGCTGATCTAGGATGAACAGTAGTTCGAATCCCAGCATCCCATATGGTCCCCCATACCTGCTAGGAGCAATTTCTGAGTGTATAGCCAGGAGTAACCCCTGAGTTCGGCTGGGTGTGACCCAAAAACCAAAGGGAAAATAAAAAGAAGCACATAATGAACTTTGGCAGAATCTTCACAATCCAGAAGATAGCAAACTGTAAGGTCATGGTAGTATGGGAATTCCTAGAAGAAAGTTACAGATTCCTCTTATATTTTGTGACCTACAGAAATTTGATTAAATTTTCATGTAATCACCTTTTTAATACTGATTCAAATACTAAGCTAAATTAAAACATTTTAATGTTAATACTACTACTAATAACTAAATGTTAATAATAATCTTAATTGTATGAGGTTTGGGTGCATTTTTTTACTCAGAAGAATTAAAAAAGGAAAGTTAGGAAAAGACTAACACAACATTGATTTTCCAAAAAGTATTCTGACTTAAAATCATACTTTTATATATTCCATGGATTAAAAATGCATATCTCTTCTGTTGACAATGAATGTTTAATCAATAATGTGGGCTACACAAATTTGTAGAGGAAAATAGGTTTGCTTAGTGGGAAAAAATATTTTTGTCAAATATATTTGAGCATACTAAGCAGCTTTGCTCATTATAATTAGCCTTAGTTTGAAAGAAAGCTTGTATATTGCCAGTAACAGCAATTCCATATTACTAACATAGGGGCATTTGCAGGTTTTTTTCATATACTTTATTATTGTTTTGAACTTTCTCCCCTATCATATATTTTTGTTTGCTTTTAATAATTTGTTTTTAATAATTCCACCTAAATTTAATCTCAGTAATTATTAGTTAAAAGTTCCTCTAAGAGGCGATAGCACATGTTTGAAAGTTGAATAGACTGTCATATGTTTTATCTGTATGTATATATAAAATAAATAAACTATATCTTTCTGACTGAAGAGTTTCAGGTACTCTTTTTACCAAAAGCAAAATAATGGAACACTGGTCACAAAACCCACTAAATTGATACTTAGGAATATGAACTATTTTCTTTTTGGGGGTGGGATGTTATGTCGAGTTGTGATCAGGGTTACATCTGGCTCTGAGTTCAAAGATTACTCCTGGTAGGTTCAGGAGACAATCTGGGATGCCGGGGATTAAACTTGTGCTGGCCAAATATAAGGCACATGTCCTATCCACAGGGCTTTCTTTCCAACTCCAAGACTATACATTTTTTTCTTTTTTAAATGGCTATTTTCTCCATTTATTATATATATATATATATATAGAAATTTTTATTTTGACCATATTGGCTTACATATCTTTCACAGTAGTGTTTTAGGTACTTATTGACATTGAATCAGGGGAATTCCCATCACCAAATTTGCCCTCCCTCCACCCCCCAACCCCCAACCCCGTTCCCATCTTGCATCCCATATCCTTCACCTTCATCCCCCCGGGGCTGCTAGAATAAGTGGTTGCCTCTGTATCTAGCTTACTACTTAGTGATCATATATCTGTTTGGTCCTGGTACCCTCCTTATTTCCCCCTCTATTTGAGAGGCAGAACTAGATAGTTCAAGTTATGTGGTTTTGTTTGAAGGAAAGAAAAGCAATAAAATGGGGTAAAAATCAAATAAGCCAAAAATGGGCAGAGTCCTTCTAGAGGCTCTCAACCTCAGTTTGAGAGAGGACAGGAAAAAAGGAATTGAAACATTACAACAATACAAAAAGAAATATCAAATGCAATATCCAGGGAGCACTACAGCAATAAAGGCAAGAATCACTCAATAGTCTCAGTTCTGAAATAAAAATATGTCAGAGCTCAAAAAGAGAGAGAAAATAAAGTCAAATAAAATTGGAGACATCAACTTCAATATCTACACCAAAACAGAGAAGTCAAAAATGAATAAATAATTAGATAAAAAGATTATTTTGTGCTTTTTTCTCTTTTTTTTTCCTTCATAGGCACAGTAAATATTGGGGGCATTTTTAACATGAATTTGATCCTCCAAACCACATAGGGTTCCTGGAGACCTACCAGAGTGATTTTTGAGCAAAGAGCCCTATGCTTTAAGAACAGCTAGGCATGCCCTCCCTACACCCAATGTTTCTAAGTTTGTCTCATAGGGAATGGCATATACTCTCTTTTTATTATTTTATTTTCAGTTATTTATACATTTTTAGAAGTACATATAAGAAATGGACAAACAAACAATAACACAATCATACACAATTATAAGTAATTATGTCTAACATGTTCTTTCAGGTCTTGTTAACCTATACAGCAATTAGATTAAAGCATAACTTAATAACATTATGTTATTAGGGTCATATGCCAAGCAGAGACAACTGGTTTTACTTAACAGTTGCAAAGAGTAACTTTATCTAAACAAAATCTATTTAGACCAAATCAGGTCTTTGCAATGTAGAAATGATAATTATGATTCAATAGCAGATATTAATAAGTCAAATTCCAGTAATCAATTTATAATATTTAATATATAAGATCAATTTATGCTTCTTAGAGACATGATTGAAGTGAAAATAAAATACAACTTTATAATTAAGTTTCCTTCTTAGTAAAAAAGAAAATCAATATTAGTCAGGTAACATATGTTGTGCCAGGAACAACATATGTGCCTGGAACACACAAAAAAGGACTCAATTTAGTTTTGTAAATAGAACCTTGGCCTGAATTTATCCCATATTTGCACTATTAATCATTTTATGAACCTTTTGAACACAAAAGTCACTTTACATTTGATAATTGATTAGACACACTAATATTTTATATTCCACAAATACATTCTGACTTGATTTCATTCTGTTTGTTCATGTTTTTGGTTTTGGTTCACACCCACAGTGCTTGGAGTCTATTTCCAGAACAGTACTTAGCGAACCATAGAACTGTTACTGAATCTAGCTTACTGAATACAAAACATATGCCCCTTTGAGGCATTTCTTTCACTTCTTATTAAATTTCTGTTTGTTTACTTTTAAGCCACATCAGAGCTCCTCAGGTATTACTTTAGATCCTGCACTCAGAAATTTCTCCTAGAACTGTGGGAGTGGCCATATGGGATTTC
>PVKC010001902.1:0-46880 GCA_004027635.1 Crocidura indochinensis
CCTCAATTTCAATTTTTATGAGAAATGTCGATATTATTTTTCATAAAGGCTGGACCAGTCTACATTCCCACCAGCAGTTAGTGAAGAGTTCCTTTCTCTTTGCACCTGCATCAGCACTGGCTATTCTTGTTTTGTTTTCATGTGTGCCAGTCTCTGTGGTGTAAGCTGATATATCATTGTTGTTTTGATTTGCATCTCCCTGATAATTCATAATGTTGTAGGACATTTTTCATGTGCATTTTTGCCTTTGAATTTCTTTGTTGAAGAAGTTTCTGTTCATCTCTTTTTTCTATTTTTGGATGGGGTTGGCTGTTTGGGGTTTTTTTTTCTTGTTATGCTCTATCAGTGCCTTATATATCTTAGATACTAACCCCTTATCATATTGGTATTAAATGAGTAGTTTCTCCCATTCAATGGGCAATCTCTGCATCCTAGTCAATGTTTCCTTTGAGGTGAAGAAGCTTGTTCGTTTAATGTAGTCCCATTTGTTTATCTTTGCTTCACTTTGGTAAGTGGCACTTCATCCTTGAAACATGCCTTTCACTTCAATATCATAAAAAGTTCTGCCTACATTTTCCTCTAAGTACCTTGTGATTTCAAGTCTGATTTCAGGTCTTTAATCCATTTGGATTTGACTTATGAATAGAGTTAGAAGTCTGAGTTTACTTTCTTTACATCTGGTTGACCAGTTATCAGGTTTGGTTATTTTTTTAATAGTTATCTCTTTATATTTTGCTGCTATTGCTTAAAGACCAACCAGCATAAAAAATTAATACTTAAAATATTTCTGGATGATTTAAATATGACCTAAAAATAAAGTTTACATTCCCAGCACTTAAGTACTGGTTTTCTAGATGCTAGCTGATTCTCTCATGAAACCTATAAAGTAAGAACTACGTCCCTTTCTTCAGAATCCCAATGAAACCCAGCTAGTATGATTTCAAGTATAAAATGCTCTTCACTATACACACACTCTCTCTCATTTTTATGTCAAAGAACTTCAGAGAGTGAAGACAAAATGTTGTTTCACAGGTAAATTATAACTATTTGTAATTCTTTGATGTATATGATTAAGACAGAGTCCTAGCACTACACTGCCTTAACCTTCATAAGTGGTAAAATAAATAAATAAAATTGGCATTAGAAAAAAACATAAGGTAATTAATATAATTTTAATAATTCATTTATCATATGAGGGGTTGAGAGGCCTCACACGGTGACGCTCAGGGTGTGCTCTGGCTATGCATTCAGAAATCTTTCCTAGCTTCGGGGGCCATATGGGACACCGGGGATAGAACCACATTCTGTCCTAGGTTAACACTCACAAGGCAGACAGCTTACACTCTGCGTCGCTTCTCTGGCCCCCATTTTTTATATTTCTATACTAAACAATAGTTTATTAATTTTTTACTACATTTTTAAAAACTCATTTTGGTAACTGCTAAAAAAAACTCCAAAAAGTTAAGACTAGACAAAAATAGTACAATGCTCCTCACTGGCAGATCAATAAAGTACTCCATTCTGTTTCCAGAGACATTTTTATGGCAATCCTTTGTTTTGATGGCAACTGAAAATAGATTAGCTGGACCTCTAAAAGAGGTATATAATAAGAACTACAGACAATATGTCCTAAAGCTCACCATTCTTGTATTCCAGCACATGATAGAGGTAAAAAGGGAAAGATAGGAAAGAGCATTCCTAAACAGGTTGTATTACTGTAATGTAGCACAGTTTGTAGATGCTAGTTATGGTACAGAATCTATTTGGTGGAGAAAACTTGATTTAAATTATTTTTATTGCAGGCTTATAGAAAGGGTGTCCCATCTTATTAGCTTAGTTTTTTCTTTAGCAATAAAATAAAGATATTATTTGAAGACGTTGCCAACTCGCCATCCCTTGAGCAGCTCAAAGGCATATAGACCATATTCAATTAATATGCAAACACTGAATTCTTTGAAGATGTAGAAACTGATACACTACCTAGATGAGCCCCATCTGAAAACAAAAAGCTTCAGGGAGGAAATGGTGGTAATAAGAATATGAAGAAGAGAATCAAAAACCTAAGTTCTACATCTTGACAAGATAGATACCTGCTTAACTAGTCTTACCTACATGGTTTAGAGAAAGCCCTATGAATTTATCTTTTTAAAGAGAATTTACATGTATTTTCTATCTGGGGGATTTGCTCACATCTCATACTCAGATGTACACAGCAGAGTCTCTGAGGTTCTCCCCCTCTGAAAAACTTCATGTTCCCCCTTGAGTAACTCTCTAATTTACTCTCTTTATATTTCTTTAAAGAAATCAATTTAACTTAAAAAAAGAAAGTTTCTGGAGCAGCTGTTTTATATGGGTATCATTCTGGCACTTTGTTTTTTTGAAAAAATATTTAACTCTTTGAAGTTTAATACTAATGTGACATTTTTACATGAGAACCATCTAAGAGCCAATTGCAAACTCTGGCCCTAAAGCCTCATATGACCTTTAAATTTTTTCTTTCTTTATTTTTGGTTTTTGGGCCACACCTGATGATGCTCAGGGGTTACTCCCAGCTATGCACTCAGAAATTGTCCCTGGCTTGGTGGACCATATGGGACGCTGGGCATCAAACCGCTGTTCATCCGAGATTAGCACGTGAGAGGCAAACGCCCTACAGCCTGCACCACCGCTCTGGCCCCACCTTTAAAATTTTTCTAATGTGTTTAATACACAAAGAACCATTGTATTAAACAGAGAGACTTTGTTCCTTACACTCCCAAGAGAAGCAAGAAACCCAATGTCATGGAAATGAATGTGCTGTCAAAGTCATGGATGATGCCCTCAAGATCCTTTAGCTTATACACATTTAATTCTAGTGAAAGAACAAAGTTGGATACTAGGGAAACAGAAAAAAAAAGAAAGCAAAATGTAAAAGATCTAGTAAAGTAAAAAACAATAAAAGACCAGCACAGGTTAAAACCAGTGATCAAAATATGTGACAATAAGAATAAAAATTAATCAGTGGCCTCAGTATTTAGGTTAAAGATTCATTTTCCAAGAAAATAACATACTGTAAAATCATTCCATAAGCTTTATTTTCCAAAACTATGGTGAATGGATCTGATGCAGAATAGCCACAAAGAATTAATAAAATAGGCCAGTTAGGAGAGAATCACAGTGTCAGTGGTTTCTACTTCATGCTCTCTACAAGCCAACCCAGCTTGATCTTTCTTTCTTCTCAGTGCAAAATCAACTGGATGGGGGAGGATTTAATGAGATCCAAGTAGCTCTCATATTTACACATCAAAGGGATAGGTGAAAGGGAAAGAGAAAGTTAGGGGAATGTCTTTGTTTTGGATAAAACCCTGATGTCATCTAACAATATACATTGACTATAATTCATTCTTTTTACTGAATGTAAAAATACCCATAATTCATTTTGCAATATAAAATGGCTGTTTACACAAGTATAAAATACATATAAAAGCATATACACCCTTTTATTAGCATAACAATATAAAGGGTACTCAACAGTAAAGCATGTGTCTTATTTGTATGAGACCTTAGTTGTTTTTGACATTGTAGAAGATATATGTGTGTGTGTGTGTGTGTGTGTGTGTACATATATTTATAAATTTATGTAGAGATAACACTTTGGACTGAAAATATAGCTCAGTGGTAGTGCTTCATGTCTTTCTTGTATAAAGTTTTAGGTACAATTTCCAAAATAAATAAAATTGGGAAGAGTACAGATATCATCATAATCTGTTTTATAAATTAATGTTTTGTTTTTTAATTGTCAGCATATTTCTGTCAACTTCTCCGGGAAATTTTTGCACAGTTCAAATCATATCAAGTCATTTATGTGCCAGTTATTCTGTTTCATTTTATCATGAATGAGTATTTTGCAAACTCCTTTTTTTTTTAAGTTTTAGGACCACACCTGGGCATGTGCAGTGGTTACTACTGACCTTGTGCTCAGAAATTACTCCTGGTGGAATTAGAGGACTCATAAAGGGAACTAAGGATCAAACTTGGCTCAGCTACATACAAGGCAAGCATCCTATCACTTTTACTATCTCTCTAGCCCCAATTTTGCAAACTCTTAAAACTTTTGAAACTCCTTAATCTTGAATGCCATTGAAAGAAATAAACCAAAGTTGTTTTATTCCTTTTTGTATATCTTTGCAGTCAGTTGCAATCAGTGGATATTCAAAAATATTTATTGAGTAGAATATTAACAGCAGCGCACTTTCATCCCTTAATTAACAAATCCTCTAAAGCCCTAGATCTGTGTTTCACTTTCTCATACACTGTCTCTGATCTCAGGAGGTCTTATACGGCATAAGGTAAAAGATCATTTATTTTAGCTTCAATTCCTCTTAAATTCTTTGTTGTTCATCTTTGCCAACAGTGCCTCACAGAAAGTTCCTTCCATAAAAATCTATTTGACTCATTAAAGATGAGTTATAGTTATAAAATTTTCAAAGAACTGGAATGCAGTGGTAATGCTTCTAACACCAAGAGAGTCTTGATTTTTTTCCTAAGTTTCAGTCTCTAGTATCAAATCCTCTTTCTGTTGTCTGTTGTCTCTCTCCTTTTCCCCTTAAAATGGACTGAAACTATACTTAAGGTTGTGCGTAAGTGTGAGTTGAAAAATTGTCATAGCCATGAACAATGTTTCTCATAGCCATGAACAAGTTTCAATAAGAAACTTGAACTCAATCTTTCTTTGTATTCCTGACAAGTCCTCAAAGCAGGATAATCTAAAGAAGTGAATCAAAAGAAGTAACATCTCAAGCACAAGGACACTTTGTTCTGTGATGTTCAGCAACCCCAGGAATAGTGTTCTCAGGTAAAAAAAAAAAATCAAATGAAATAAAAGAAAATTAAGAGGAGAATAAAGGGGAAGTGGACACTCTGGTAAAGGGTGTGGTACTGGAATTTTTATGTGTGAAACTAGACCAATAACAGTTTTGTAAATTATAAAACTTGAAATAAAATGAAAAATAAGAAAGAAAATAATGTCCAAAGTGAAATGCACAAGAAGATTATAGTCTTACATATACAAGAAATATTAAAGATTCTGGTTTCTAATGTAGAGGCTAGATAAGAGGATACGGTCTTATATATCATGAAAAGGCATTTTTTTTAGCATTATTCAATTAGGAAGGAGAGTTAAATACAAAATTCCAGTGATGAAATGCTGTTCACAATAAGGAGTCTTGAGGATCTTCGGGGTTATACCTGTGGTGCTTAGGGAGTCATGCTGTGCCAGAGATATAACTCATTTTCTTGTACTCCTATGTTATCTCTCTAGCCCCTGCAAGCCCTCTAAAAGGCAATTTTGACAAATTCTTCTAATCAAGTAAGATGGCCATTAGACTGGTATGACTTTAATATCTGACTAGCCACTAAAAGCAAACAAAAAAACCTAATTGTTCATGGTAAAGGAAGCAGATGTTAAGGGCAAATTACAAAAAAAAAAAGCATTAGTTTGTCTATGAACCTCCTGAAAGTAAATTTGGAGCAAAAGAATACTATAATATAACTTGAGTTTGGAAGAATTTCTCTGCTGAGAATAAATTATAAAAGGTGAATTGAAGTGGTAAGTCCCATTATAAGGATTTATTATCTAAGATGCTAAAGAATAAAATGTTCATTGTGTGGGATTCAAAAGGCCTATTGAATGAGCTGGTTCTAAAAGCAGTTAGTGAGGTCTCCCCTATATGAAATATATAACTAGAGAACTCAATGGTCATGAAAATCTACCAATACTCTCAGAGTGAACAAACACATTCACAACTTACAACTTCACTATACAAACACAATATATTCTCTATAGAAACTTAGAAAGTGAAAATATAAAAAAGCAAAAAGATAATAAAAGAAATGAAATAAAGAAATAAAAATACAACCCCAGTCACAAACACTCACTTTAGGACTTTGGAAGATATGTCATTTTATTGCATTTTCTTCTTGGCACATTTATCTTTAGAGACATGATAGAAAACATACGGGTTTTTCCTAGTTAAGCAAGATTACCATCTTTGGGTATTTTATAATCTTCTTTTAAAATTCAATATATATAAATATATTCTTGTGTCAATATAATTTTTCTGCCAGAATCATAAATTCTCTCTAGTCGTCCTTTAACAATCTTAAATTAATGGGTAAAACACAAAAATGAAATTCATTGACTAGAGGCACACAGTCTTAGGAGATTTACATAAGAGAATGTCTTCTCTATGGACAAATAGTTTGTCTATTTATATATAGATAGATATTTTGCTGCCTTCAGGTTTTAGTTGCTGCTATGAATATTACTTTGTATTTATTTTTCAAGATAGCATTGGTTTTTAAGGCAAAAATATAGTATTTTTAAGGTAATAAGGTAACAAGAGTGTACATGCATCTCAGTTTTAGGGGTACAATGTTACTAAACCATGTCAATCATCAAAGCACCCATATCCCTCAATCCCAATCTATTGTACCTTTTTCCACTCACTATCATCTTTTTAAATGATAGTAAAATAAAGGTCTTCTCAGGCAAAATAAATAAATAACATCTTCCTCCCATCTAGTTCAAAGGGAGAATTTTTGAGGTACCTCCTGCTATATGTCTCAGTTTCAGCAACCTTTCTTCCATCATCATAAGAAGTCCATGTCAAGTGACAGGAATATCATCAGGCGAGTAAAGGAACACCCATCATCCTAATTGAGCCTCAAAGGTCTCATACTGCTTCTCCCTTGGTACCTTTGGGCATGGGGTGGTATTATAGCAGTCATTCATCCCCAAAGCACTTACAAATTCCAAATGACTGTAAACTTTATTCTCCTTAGTGCCCAAAGTAACACCTTCATATTTCCTCAGATACAGCATCTTTAGATCCTTCCAATAACAAATTACTTGTTGAGTTGCTACTATGTACCAGGAAGGAGCCTTTTTTTAATGTTTAATGTTTAGGATAAAGCAAGTGAACAAAATATTTAAAAAAAAATCTCTGTCCCTAGGGAATTTTTCTTCTTGTTAGAGGGAACAGAAATCAAAACTAATGCAAGATACCAGATCATAAGTTGGGAGGAGAACAAGAAAAGAGAGAGTAGGGATATGAAAGAAGAAGAAGAGGACTATGATTTTAAATGATATGATCAGGAAAGTTTTTGGCACAACAGGTGACTTAGAGCAAAGACTGAAAGTGGAGAAAGGAGTGAACCACTAGCATAGGAAAGTGATTGCACTCTCAAGTAGTGGCCCTAAGGTCACAAAGTACTGAAACGAGTTCCAGGAACTAAAGGGAGGCCATATTGAGGAGGACCAAAGGAAAAGAAAAGGAAAACAATGAATGATGAGGTCAAGAAAGCTAGCTAGAGACAAGATGATAGTCTTGATTAAGGAATAGTTTGAATTATTTTGAACTGAAACTAACATAAGTGAGTACTGAGTTGAAGAGTGACTGTGAGTGGGGTTTTCCCAAGACTCATTTTGTAGAGAATAGATTCTAAGGAAGCTGGAAGTCCAACGAAAGCTGAAGAACCCTCGAGTGAGACTGGGATGAGAGGGCAGGAGTGTGGAGACATGAGAAAAGGAGATCAGACTCAGCAGAGATTTTTGTAGATCAACCTCGGGCTATGATAACAGTTTTAACTTAACATGGGGTGTGAAAATTAGAGAAACATCAAGGATATCATCAAAGTTTTTGCCTCTAGAAAAGAAAGAGTAAATTTATCATGATTTTTTAAAGGGGAGTAAAGTGACAATACAGTTGGCAGTGTGCTTGTCTTGCATATGAACAACCTGTGTTGATCCTGAGCACTAAGAGGGGTGATCCCTGAGCAAAGAGCCAAGAATAAAACCTAAGCACAGCAGAGTATGATCAAAAAAATTGAAAAATAATTAATTACAAATAAATAAAAGGGGAGCACTATAAAAATTGCAGTAAATATAAGTAGAAATTCCACTTAAGAGTCAGAAATTGCTAACAAGGCTGAATGCACACTTTACTTGCTAAAGGTCCTTCTTTTACCCCAGCACCATAGGTTCCATGAGCACCATAAAGTGTGTGTTTTATTTCCCACAAAAAAGAGAGAGAGAGAGAGAAAAGAAAAAGAAAACAAAAAGCAAAACTTCAGATTTTAACATTGAGCATTTGAGTTGAGGTAAAAAAATAATAAAAGTGCTAAATAAATAAATGGATATATCAATCTGAGACATTAGGAAAAGTTCAGGTGAGAAATTTAGGTGTTATCTGGGCAGAATGATAGTACAGCAGACAGGTGCATGCCTGGAACATGGCTGACCCAGTTTCTAGCACCACATATGATCCTCTGAACTTGTCAAGGAGTGATCTCTGAGCACAGAGTCAGGAGTAAGCCTTGAGCACCACTGGATTTCCTCCCTAACATATTAAAAAAAAAAAAAACTATGCCACTTTTAAATGGTATCAAGAGATATAGATGAATAAAAATTCCCAAGGTAGTCAATGTGGAAAGAAAATAAATACTTCCAAGAACTGAATAAGGAGGTATGCCAATATTAGAGACCGGCATCCATATGGTAGAATCTGTAAGGGAAAAAATAAATCTTATCAACTTTAGCAAACCAGTGAGGGGGTAAGGAATTTGCCTTTGCGTGAAACTGATCTGCATGTGGTTCCTAGTATCACATATACATCCTAATAGTACTTTCAGGAGTGAACCCTCAGCATATAACCAGGAGTAAGCTATGAGTATCATTATGTATGACCCAAACCCAACCTATTCCAAGAAAAAAAATACTCCTATTGAAAGAGTTTCCTCTTCAGTATTAAATAGGAATCACCTTACTAGCTCTAAGAACTTGACACAAAAATATCCCCTTTACAGCTTACGTTTTTACTTTCCATACATTATTATTTCGTGTAGATTCTCTTAGCTCCAAGGAAGACACAAATCTCATAATCGCACCTTTCCCTTTAGGTAAAGATTGTGGTAAAACATCTACCTGAAACCCCCAATTACATGTCTTATGCAGGTAGAGCTTGTGGATAGTCAGCTCTGTATTCAGTCTTTATACCATAGAGCAGCTATTACCCTCTCTTAAACTTAGCTTTCTCTTCTGTAAAAATGGCCAATAACTAAAACTTTGAGCTCATTATGACTGTGAAATAGAAAATATGCAAACCACCTAGCATGGGACCTGTAAATACAGAGTATTCATATTTAATTTCCTAATATCTTTTACTCCTCTTTTCAGGCTTATAATTGGGTTAAAATTATTTGCACAAAATATTAATTATCATAATTTAACCACTCTGACAGCTTGTAACATACTTTAAACCTTATTCCCAAATGGATGCTGCCTAATTTTTCTTAGGTTTAAATATGAAGCTCTGCATTTATTATTTTCCCAGAGTATGGAGAGAACTGGCAGTTGAGAATTCGCAGCTAATTATCAGTGATATTTGGTAAGATGTAAAGGCTATGAGGAATATCGGAAAGCTTGGAATGAGCAAATATACCAAATTTCTTATATTATTTTATATTTTAATTTAATTTTTTATTGAAACCACTGTGATTTACAAAGTCCTTCATAGTTGAATTTCAGACATATAATGAATCAAGGCCAATTCATCACCAGTGTTGACCTTCACCACCAGTGTTCCCCCAGTGCATCCCATACCATCCCCTCCCAACCCCCAGCCTACTGGTATAATAACACATGCATTTTCAGTTTAGATCATTAAAGTTTGAGTCTCTTCATTCCATTGTTCTTGCCTTTGGCTTGGATATTTAGTTCTGCCCCTTTATTTTTAATCTCCACCTATGTACCTGAGACCACTTGGCCCCTGACTCCCATCCTTTCATATTTGTTTTTCTTCTCCATTCAATTTCTTTCCTTCTTGTTGCTGCACTCTGGGGCCAAGGGTGTTCAAAACAACTCCCATTTAAACTATTTAAACTGCATTCTTCATCAGTCATTCTAAATAGCACATATAAGTGACATCATTAAATACCAAATTTCTCATTTTTAAAGTATATGCTATCCCATGTGAGAGTAGCAGACTTAATACCAATCCCTGGAAATTATTTAAAAAATTAAACCATCATTTGATTTGTACATATTGAGAAAAAAGGTATGAAATTGCAAGAACTGGGGCTTTTCTGTATTTTTTTTCTTTTAAATTATTGCCATCCATACCATTGGCTCATAGTAATGTAAAAATAGTGTGTTTTGCTACAGTAAAATATCTAACAAAAATTCTCATGGTTTTCCCTATGGGTAAGATACTAGAAAATTATGCACTGGATTATCTTTCTTCAGTTGTTATTAATGGCATCACATAAAATTTAGTAAGGTAAGACCAAAAATAGTGAGGCCATTAGGATAAAGGGAAAACATAGTTAGCAAGATTTAAACAAAATCCTTCATACACAGGTTGGCACCTGAAATACAAACTTTTTCCTTTCTCTGTATACTTTCTAGAGGTCATTCACAGGGGTAGAAGATGGAGTAGGCTTCCTCACATTCCCATTAAAAAGGAAATATCAAAATAAAATTGTCTGTAAGAATAGCAGTACTGAAGGAGAGAAAAACTTCTGTGGGTTCTAGTATAAAGGACATATGTCATATAGCAAACCATCTGCTCAGTACATCCTTACATGAGAGGCAACAGTGAATTTCCAGGACAGCTTCTTACAAGTAAATTTATGTTGGTCAAAGCACTAACATGTGAAAAAAGAAAGATCTATAAAAAATGGGATTTGGGGTTCCTAAAAAAGTACTTTACCATGAGATGTAACTGATTTCTAAGAGACCCTATTTCTGTAATTGAATATAATTGCTTATATGGCTATTATTTTTCACCTCATTTCTGCACTCATGATTACACTTATGATAATCAAAATTATCATTCAACATGAGCTTGTTGATGATATTGCTCAGATTTTTGGAGAATAGAAATTTGGTAGGGACAGTGGGTCTAGTCTAATTCTTTTATAATTGGAATATTAAGTTAAACTTAGAAGCTAAAATTAGAGCTACTGATGTTAGTGTATTTAGATCAAATTAATCCTTTAACTTACACTTTAAAAAAACAGAAGCACCCTAAAAATGAAGTAAATAGACCTAGGAGTTTTCGTGAAAACAAACTTAGATGAGTCAAAATGTGGCATGCCTTCCAAGAAAACCAACGTTACATATATTTGCCATAATCTTCCCTGGTCAGATCACATTGGGAGTATTGTGTTAAGTTTTTCCACAATTTTCCAAAAGATATATTCATTCAAAAATGAGTGTCTGGGTTGCTGAAGTATCTAAAGGAAAATGTAGAAAATTTAAAAAGTTTATTCCAGAAATGAAATTAAGCAAAATAAATTCTGCTTTAGGTAAAGAGATATCATGTAAACAAAAGAATGTTTTTTTTCTTAGTTTTTATTACTTCTATATGCCAAATTCTATTTTAAAAGAATGTTTCTTTCTAAATCAATCTAGAAGAAAATATAAGGAAGTGGTGGTTCATTTTCAAGAAATATATTAAAGAAATTATTATAATAATTAAAGGCTATTTGAAAAATCTAAATGGTCTTGCTTATGAATAGTGTGCTTCCTTTCCCATCTCTGGATAAACTCCAGGAGTGTTTGGAAAATTGCTGGGACTGTTATAAAAAATAATATGATGATGAGCAACAATTGTTCTAGATGACCTCCAAGTTCCCTTCTACCCTGAACATTATTTGCCTCTTTATCTGAAATAAAATTTTTAACAGTTAAAAAAAATCCACAAGTTATTTAAGGAAGAAAATCAATTGAGTCTCAGACTATTGTTAATGCCTCAGAATCACTGCCCCCAAATGACTAAGTTAAAACAACACAAGCAAAAGATAATGAATCATGTTTCTTTTCCTAATGGTCTCTAATGTGAAAAGCCCAAGATCATAGCTGTCACAGTGACTGTGTGGGGAGGGAGAAGTAAATGATGGTAGGTATAGCATTGTAATGTTCCCAGTTGGTAGCTTGTGTGTATGTCATTACCTTGTATTCCTTACCAGCTGTTTTCAACATTAGTCATGCAGATTTAAAACAACCACCCTCTTTTCATTTATTTCAATAAGCAGTGTTTTTTAGGAGGAATAAGGCATTTCACTTATAAGTGCAAGCTTTCTCAGTACATGTGATATAATACTGTGTGTGTGTGTATTTCACAAGGTGATTATCAATCTAGGCAAGGTAATTATTGAGGTTCCACTCTCTCTTCTTGACTTAGGGTTAACAAGTTTGGGCAGGGACTAATAAGAGGAAAAGTCAATGTTTTCTTGGGCCAGAGTAAGATATGGTTTTAGTGCATAGAAAAGTATTTGGAAAGGGTCAGTGGATGATGAAAAACCAGAACAGATAGTTCCCAACTAACTCTTCCCATTCTTAGTATTTGGGGACTTAAATGAATGAGGCAAAACTTGAGTTAGAAAAAAAAAACCCTGGAGTAGACTAGATTGATAATAACTGATAAGGTAAAAGCAAGTCTTAAGTGGGGATTGGAGTCACCAAAGTTAGGCAGCTAGAAGAGGGTACAAATAATTTAATCATGCAGAGTAGGGAGAAGATTCAGTTTCCATGTCCAAAGTCTGAAGTCAGAAGCCAAATTAAGGTGGTGTCTAGATATCAGAAGCTAAAGTAGAAAATAAAATCACAAGAACCTGTCCACACCAGTTCTGTTGAAAGGTTTGTTGACTGCAGAGAACAACTTCTTTATTAAATTGTAAATTGGTCATTGGAATTCTAGAAAATTAGACTCTATTTTCAGGTTATTCATATTAGAACCTTTTTAGAATGTTTAGCGGATACTTCTTCTTAGGTCCCTCATCAATAGAATGCATTAAAGAAGCGTGACTATTAAACAAACAATATCAAAAAAGATAGTGATTTATACATTTGTGTTATTACTTATCTTGCACAACCTTCTTCTGATAACTTATATAAGTTAATTGCAGAAAAAATTGATTTTTAATCCAGCAGAATACAAGGACAATGAGGACATTTCTATTATAAATGCATATCAGTGATTATTTCTAAAGAACAATACCTACCACAATTATTGCAGTAATTCTGCTAAACAGAAATGACCCTTGGGGCATTTAGTATCTATTCATTTTAGTCCTTTTCTTCTTATCCCAGCTATTCATAATAAAAGCAAATAAATTTGAGCCTGATGAGACATCAAGGGCCCCAATCAACTGACTATATTAATTACAGAACATACTTATACTATTATTCAATCTCTAATCCTAACTCCTAGCCTTATATCTTTCACTACTATTTTTACAGTAACAGCTAACAAGATTAGGCTTTAATTTTGGTTTTGGTTTGGTTTGGGCTTGACAAACTATGCTCAGGGAACTCAGGGGCCACTTCTGACTATTTTATCAGACAATGCTAAACAAAAGATGTGAAACCAGAAACTAAACCTAGTGAGGTACAATCAAGATATGTGCCCTAACCCCTGTGTTATCTTCCTAGGCCCTGTTATCAGCTATTATACAAACCAGTAATGTTCATGTTTTAAATATCTACAATCTACAATGTGCCAGAAGGCAATGGTCTCTACCAGTTTAATAATTACTCTTCAAATTAACTATAGCATAATCTTTCCATTTATATTAATGCCTTCCATTAAAAGGTGAAAAAATAAAAGTTCAGAAAGCCAGTATATGCCAGAACTGGAAATCTGATATGTCCAACTATCAACCAAATGTTTTAATAGGCCAGAGTATCCCTTTAATTCAAGCAAAATCCTCTTCCCTTCCCCCAAGAATGTACTACTTCTATTCCTAAATCTTTTATCAGAGTGAGGCACCTCAAATTTTCAATAATCTATATTTTTCATTCAATTAGGATACTTTGTTATTACATTAAGATTCCAAAAGCAAACATGAACTAAACTGAGTAATCATTCGAAAGAGGTTATTTACTTAATGTAATAAGGAAGCCCAGAAAGAGGGAAGCATGAGGAATGCTCTGCTCAGGGTTACAGTCTCATGTCTCAGCTATTATGTTGACTAGGTTTGACTACATTTGTTGACTTTGCAAGGTTATGAGCAATGATTCTTTTGAAAAAGAAGATATAAGATCAGAAAAATATCAATAAAAGTACTAAGATCCACTCTAGGGGACTTCCCTTATACCAGTCCCAAATGGGCAGATGCAATTACACATTTTGAACCATATCTTAGATCTGTATTCTTTATATGTAGAATATTCTGAACAAAATATCCTAGTGAGAGGGCCAAGAGGACACAGCAGAGTTTGAACAATGGCTCACAGTAGTTGAACAGTGTCCAGTAGTATACCTGATGACTGAATGCTGTACATAATTTAGAGTTTCAGGGATCACACACCAGATCAACATTCTGTAAGGGTGTACCCCCACATGATTTGGGATGTGCAATGTATTAGAAATAATGGGCTTATATTACTCAGATGCCAATCTCTGAGTTTGGAGTAGAGTTGACCCCAACCCCATTACTAACTTTTCCTAGAACAGGTGATATGAAGAATATCCATGCTCTCTGCTTTCTATAGCATTTTTCATGCTTTGTTGTAGCTGCTTCCTTCAATTGTGTCCTTTCACAATCTAGATATAAACTCCATGAAGATTTAAACCATGTCAGCAGTACTCGTTATCATATTCCCCAGAACCTGGCATCTTGTAGCTAATAGCCATTGGAATGCATAATGATTAATGAAATCAGACTCAATAGAACTGGCTTTGCATATGCTTCCTATTTTTCCTTTAAATTAGCCAGGGATCTCCTACTGATTAATCCCTCAGGGTTGTCTCTTTTCAGCAATAAGCTCTCAGAGTTTCTCCTTGACTTTTATCCTGACTAACATCCAGCAACTTTTAACAACCAAGTGTTAAATGTCCTCTATAGTTTTTACTTTACCTGCCTCTTCAGTCCCATCTGGAAGTGAGGATTACTCTACTTAGAATAGCTCCTCTTTATTGAATTCCTCTCAAGTGTACAACACTACAAGAGGATCATCTTCTTCAACAACAGAGAATGACTATACAATGATCCTATTTTTGTTCTAAAATTGAACTAATGCTCCGTGAAAAGCAATTTTTATAGGTATGAAAGATAATAAAAATAATAAACTTGAACAACTAACACTTTGGCCATTCTTAGGTAGGTGAGATACTGTTTTTAGTACTAAATTTAGGCTAAATAAATTAACTGATATAATCAGCCCAATAATTTTAAGAGACAGTTATAAGCATGGTCCTTAATTTTATGGATATAAAAACTGAGGCACAAAGATACTATGCTTACTCAAAGCCACAGAGATAATAAGTGATAGGCCAATTTAAATATAACTCATTAAACCCCAAAGTCAGGAATTTAACTACTCTAATTTATTTGATAAGAGAGCAAGTAGGATGAAATAAGATGCTGAGTGAAGTTAATGACAAAGAAAATGAGGGAAAGGGCCACCTGTTTATATACTCAAGAAAGAAAACTGTTAAGTCTTCTGAAAATAAACCCAAACTGCCATATTGTCAAGACAGAAATCTTGACAAAGTATATGTACTCTTAAAAGACTAACTTCTAGAGATCTTACATCACCAAAAAAAAAAAAAAAACTAATATCCCTAAGGAGTACCTGAAAATAATCTGGAAATGAAAATAACTAGGAGCATAATCATGTGAAAATCTGGAGATCAGGGTCCCAGAGCCTTTTTCTAATACCTGAGTCAGACAGAGATGCAAGTATCAAAGATTTAACAGAATCAAGGATGATTCAGAGGTCCGGTCCATGTGGCAAGCATCCTCTTGGGAGAGGCCCCCGGATTTCAGAAGTCTAGAAGTCTGTATGAAGAAATGAGGCAAAACACAGCAGGTGATGCCAGCTGGAACCTTCTCTGTTTTATTCATGCCTCATTGGCATATGGCTGGTTCCCAGGAGGTGGCTGAATCTCACAAGGTTCAGATGTTAGAGGAAACAAATAACTAATTGTGCTGAACCTCATTCTGGGGTGTGGACAAGCATTTGTGTCTCCAGAACTTGCAGTGAAGTGGAAAGCATGTATTAGCCAGCGTGGTGATGTGAACTGAACAGAATAATTGAACTGTTGCCAAATATGAGGGTGAGAAGATGCCCTGTGTGCGTCTGGACAGTACTCAGAAACCATGGTAATTGCTGACTATACTTGAAAGGTAAGGCTTGGTCCTTGTTCTCTAGTAAGACTGTGTAATCTCTCAAAATTTAGGTCTGGTTAAGTTCTATGTATTTTCCTCTCTTACATTCTTCTACGTAGATGAGTAACAACTTGACTCCCTGCTGTGTAAAAGAACAATTCCCTTCTATTTGCTTTAAAACTACCTATTTAATGCTTCAAGCCCTGCCCTCCTGTTTGAGTTCCATTCAGGGAGGACAGAATTAGAACAGTTAGTGAATGCTCCCCTAGCTACATGATTTTTTTATGCTTGAAATTGGATAGGTAAAGAAAAGGTTTAAAAGGTTGCCCCTCCCCTTCAAGTAACTCCTAAATCCGTGGGTTTGTAGTCATACCATTTATAATAGAAATCGATGACCCTAGTCTAATTCAAATGCCATAAGCTCCCAAGGAATGAACCGATTCATTGGACTGTAGGAATATGGGAAGACTTCTTAGAGGTGTCAATGCTCAGCAAAATCTTGGAGACAGAGCCAGAGATGAACTGGAAGTGAAAATGATAGTTTGAATCTTCCAAGATTACTTTAAAACCCAGGGTTAGTATGAATAAATAATAAATATTCAAATTGTCCTATTTGCAAGTGATCTAAAAGGAAGACATACAGGAGGGAGTTAGTAGGTCAGACACAGAAGCCATATATCTTTGGAAAAGCAAAGTTATGGTAGATATATTTGATAGAGCAAACAGCAGGGTCAGTCCCAGGAAGAAGCTGAGCATGGATCCAGAAGTAGGGAGAAAAACAGGACTAAAGATACAGGTTGAGAAACTGTAGTCAAGGGAAGAGAAAATTGTCAGCACTTTGACATGTCACGGGAGCATCTGAAAATAAATTTGATGTAGAAAACTGAAAAGAGACTTTAGGATTTGGCACTGTGATTCTATTATCAACATTGATAAGAACAGTTTCAGTAAATGAGCGTAGAAATCTGATTGCAATGCATTGGTAAATGAAAAGAGAATGAAATCTTCTCTTTTTCAATAATGTAGGTGAAGAAGAGTGGACATCTTGACTAGAAAAGGGGTCCAGGTTGGAATGATCCTAGAATATAGTCAGAAGTAAGCCTCAAACACCACTGGGAGTGGCTCAATTCCACCCTCAGCTTACCAGTATTTACAGACTTAAAAAGAGGCTGCCCTTCAGACCAGAGAGATAGCATGGAGGTAGGGTGTTTGCCTTGCATGCAGAAGGATGGTGGTTCGAATCCCGATATCCCATATGGTCCCCCGAGCCTGCCAGGAGCGATTTTTGAGCTTAGAGCCAGGAGTAGCCCCAGAGTGCTGCTGAGTGAGACTCCCCACCCCCAAAAAAGAGGCTGCTCTTTTTTGGGGGTGGGGATGAGTAAATTATACAAATGATGCACATGCTACTTATTGGTATTATGTGTGACTTGTGGGTTTATGAATTAAGAAGGTGCTGTGGGATTTTATTCTTTTCTCTGGGAATAACACTTCTTTTGATGAATTATGTCTTCTTTAATGCAAAAGCTCAGCAAAGACTACCAATTCTGTATATATACAGATATTCACACATATGCATGCATGAAATTTTTGGACCAGGTGATGGGTCTGACCCCCCCCCAAAAAAAAACCATGCAATCCCACAAAAGAATTCAGAACAGAGGCCAAATTTTTTAATCATTTAATTCTTTTTTTATTAATTTTTTTATTTTGATCATAGTGGCTTACATATCTTTCACACTAGTATTTTAGGTACATATTAACATTGAATTGTGGGAATACCACCACCAAATTTGTCCTCCCCCCTTCCCCGTTTCCTTTCTGCAACCCATATCCCCCACAATCCCCCCACCCAGGTTGCTAGAGTAGATGGTCCCCTCTTTGTCTAGCTTACTATCAGTGATCATACATCTGCTTGGTCCTGGTGCCCTCCCTTATTTCTCCCTCTATTTGAGAGTCTAACCTATATAAATTGAGTTATGTGGTTTTCTTTGAGGGAAAGAAAGGCAATAGAATGGGGTAAAGATTAAGCAAAAAAAATAATGATTTAAAAAATTAATTAGGTTTTTACAAAATTATAAATGTGTGGTTTCATGCTATGGCAGATAGAAAACGTGTGGTACTGCTGTTTTAAAGCCTCTGGGTCTATTTAGGAGACCAGGACTTTTCTTTTATCAGTAATCCCTTTTCTGCTGTCTGGCATTTCTTTGAACCTTATCTCTTCTTTCTAATGCAATGGAATTAACAGAGTAAATAAGAATGAATGTCTTCTACGAAGCACTACCAAGCACTTTACATTGTTGTCACACAATTATCACAATGTAAAATGTAAAATACCTAATGTGATAATGAGTTCCCCTATCATCCTTGAGAAAACTGAGGCTTCAAATAAATAGATAAATAAATAACTTGCCTTAGAACTCAAAAAATAATTAATTAATTAATTAAAAATATGCTGAAAATGGGTGTAGTCCTTCTAGTAGCTATCTGCCTCAGTTTGCGAGAGGACATGAAAAAGGTAATTGAAACACCATAACAATACAAAAATAAATGTCAAATTAGATATCCAATGAGCCCTACAGCAATAAAGAGAAGCACCACACATTAGTCTCGGTTCTGAATTCAAATCATGCTGAAGTGCAAAAAGAAGGAGAAAAATAAGATAAAATAATATAAAAATAGAAAAGGAGACCTCCACTTCAATATCTATACCAAAATAAAGACGTCAAATCAATCAATAAATAAATATATATGTGGAAAATTATTATTTTGTGTTTTTTTCCTTTTCCCCCTGCATAGGCACAGTAATTATTGGGGATATTATAAAGGGAATTCCCTTGTCCTAGGAGATACAGGGTTTCTCCATCCCTGGGATTAACTATAGACTCCTTGCATGATCCTTTACTCTCTCCTAGGTGCTTTCATGATGTATAGAAGACTTCGGCTTCGTCATGGATGGTAAAATAAGTCAGAGGCCAAATTTTAATGAAGAGGCCAAATTTCAAATTTCAATTAAATTTAACTTCAGGAGTACTCTATTACCATCAATAGAGGAGGCACTAATTTGGTATCTAATTTTGTCTTTATTCTCTAAAGGGAATTCAAAATTGTTCAAGGAAAATGCATATCTTTATTCCTGTATCTAAGCCCTAGTCATAATTTTAATAATTACTTTTAATCATTGCCATAGATATTGATAAGAGTATTTTACATGATGTAGCTTATATAATCTCCTTGACATATAACTTTAATATGAGGAAACTGTGGATTTGACATTGATAAAATTTTTTCCAAATTATAAGCTCAGTTTACCACCAACCAGCCCATTGTATGTTCCATTTTTGTTAAGCTTCTTAATCAAATTCTTAGTCTAATAAAACATTTTTTAAAAGATGCCCTTTTCCAACACTCAATTTTTAATTTTCTTTAACTCTTGATAAAATGGTTCATATTTATTATAGTATTCCTAAGGTTTTTATAAAAGTGCTTGGTTAGATTTGTAAAATTAATTGAAAGTTTGCCATCTGCTTATTATAGAGTACTTTACACATAGGAATTAACTATTCATTGAAGTTGTTAAGATTGTAAATCCATTTAGCCTCTGGCCTTTCTAGGAGTTAATTCTTTGATAATTTTTATAGTTTGTTTTGAATGTGCAAGTATTCTAGTTCTATTAGAAGTAATTTGACAATACATTTTTAGCAAATCATTTATTGCATTTAAAGTTTTAACTATGTCTAGAGAATGCTCAGTAAGCTCAGAATTGAACTGCCCAGCAATTGCTCTCCTGGGTATATATCCCCAAGTCATAAGGACATTCATTCCAAAGTATGTGCGCACCCCACTATTTATAGCAGCACTCAATATAGTACAATAGCCAAGATTTGGAACCAATCTCGATGTCCAACAACAGATGATTAGATTATGAAGATGTGGTATCTATACAGAATAACATGGCGGTTAGAAATGATACAATCATAGACTTTGCAGCAATGTGGATGGATCTACAAAATATTATGTTAAATGAAGCCAGAAGATGAAAGATAAACACAGAATGATAGCATTATTCTGAAGTACCTAAAATATACACTATATATACGTATAATACTCCATGAACAGATACAACAATTTAACAGGGTAGAAACTCCAAACACTGTAATTGTCAAAATTTACTGGGGAGTAGTGTCCAAAACAAGTGGAAGAGGAACAACACAAAGCCTCGACTACACATTATACCATAAAGAAACCAGCAACAGCAGAAACAACAGCATAGAAAGATCAGGGATGTAATCAACCTTTTACTACAAAGGCCTATAATAATGTCCTATGATGGGAAGTCAGTGACTCCAGCAGAAGCATTTCAAAACAATATGTTTTAATGCCTTAATCTTAATATATTTAAAATAGCCTCTGTTATTTTCTGTCCACAGGGGTTCTTGGATACAAAGGGTGGACAACCTAAGTTGACACCTCAGTGCTCAGTCACACTAGATACCATACTCAGTTTGCATTATGAAATGTCTTGATAAAACACTTTAATATAACCTTTATCTCTGGGTTATGGTCTATGGGTTATTAGGACCTGAAGCATGTGTGCAGCCAGATCACTGAAGCAGTCAATTGTGCCCCACAGACTTATAGGACCTACTCATCGAACATGTTTAGGCAAACATGTTCCTTTCTCTTTTCTCTCTTCTAACAATTATTTTCTTTCTTCTTTTCTTCTTCTACCTTTTCTTTATCATTATCATCAATTCAATCTATGTCAAACAAAAACCACACTGTTACTTTCTCTTTAGGAAAGGAAATTCAATGCATAAGATGCAGCAGACAATACTACATAGGATAACCACCTACATAGACAGGCCTCAGTTGCACATTGTTTAGTACTTGAGTTGCGAAACGTACGTGCATCCTAAATTGCTCCAGTCATCACCTAATCCTGAAACCTTCATTGAGGAAGGCTCAACCTCACCACTAACAAAATCCCTAGAAATTGAGAAAACCTCCCAACTTTGACACACCTGCTCAAACTCTCTTAGTCGATTTATTGCTTTCTTTACATTACTTTTACTATATTTACCTATTTTTCTGTTGTCCTCTTAGTTCATGCTCTCTCCTCCTCGTTTTCTTAAGCTATACCTAAGCTATGTCTCTATGTGAGCATGAGCACATAAAGAGAGGACTCCTACATGAGAGTCAAACCTAAATTGTAAACAACTCATGCCTATAGTGTATATAACCCCTCCTACATACTATCCTCTCTCCTCCCTTTCAGAAATCCTACTATTCCTTCACCCCAACTCCATCCTGATATCTCACCTGATTAAAGCTCTTTACTCTCAGTTCTTAACCCATTAGGTATCAAGACCAACCTCTTACCCCAATAAGCCATTACCTAATACCCAAGCGAAGGGACACCCACTCAGACCAACACTTAGTCCCAGCAAGAAACTACAACCCCACACCCCTGCTGACTCATGCTGTGTGTCCCTCCTTCTCACCTCTCCCAGGTGTGGACTGTTGTTTGATGCCGAACTCGGCTCCAAAATATCTCCAGCCCAAGAACTCTACCTGAGACCTCTCTGCCGCAAATCTTTTCTCAATCCCAAGAAGACCAGGGTGTGTGATGAAAATATGCCCTGGATCCCACATCCACAAGAAAATCTCAAAAGACAATGGGGAAGCCTATATTTCCTTTATAAGTTTAATACCTATATAAAACTACCTCTTAACCTGTTTATCCACAAATGTAAAATAGTCTTCTGCATCACTTTGTTCCCTTAAGTACTTTTTATTAACTCACTTCTTTAATTTTTTTCTTTATATACGTGAATACATGTGTGTATATATATATATATATATATATATATATATATATATATATATATTTCTGTCTTGTTTCTGTCTTCTTTCCTTCCTTACCTTCACCTGTTTTGGTTCTGCTTGGTACAAAAACCTACAATAAAAAGTCTTGCCTGAGATAATAGCTCAGGTCAAAACCAGGGCACAGAGAGGATGGAGCCTGACACTCCCACCCCAAATACACCAGCAATATAATATAGCACCATTTCTTCCTGCAAAGTCATACTAAAAAAAAAAGAAGAAATTTTACGTATTAAAACAAGCTCTTAACTACTAGGGATAAGAACTCATACTTTTTTACAATACGGGGTCACCTCCCACCTTGAACATATGTCATGTGGACCCAACTTAGACTCCAGGTGATTAGACAGCAACCGCCCAACCCCAAACCCTAGACCCAGATATAGAATAGATAACAGCTCTACACAACAGCTCCAGGAACCAAACTCTCTCGGGGACATTCTTAATACTGCTCTGACACCAACATGCATCAGTTTTGAGATGATATCCTGACAATAAAGAAATGGCAACAACTTGGTCTAAGAGCAGGTTGTCTTACCTCACCATCTAACGATAAGATTAAATCAGAAGACCTGTCATCCTTTGATTTGTGCAAAAGCCAAGATCGCTATCTACATAACACTGACTGTGATGACCATGACAGGGCAGAACTTATTCCTGGGACCAATAAAAAAGACTTAGTCTAGGCTTTGGCCTACGATCTGTACAACAACCAAGATCTCTAATTCCAGAGGTCTGGCTGAGACAACTGAACAGGTCTTCTGGAAGCACAATGAAAGTCTCTATCCTAGGCTCCATCCTATGATCAGTCCAAAAACCAAGACCACCAACTGCAGAAAAGTGATTAAAGCAGCAATGATGGAACAGAACTTCTAGAACAGTAAAGAAAGACAACTTCATAGGCTCCATTCTTTAACCTGTGCAGAGACCAAGATCTCTAGATACAGAGATCTGATTTTATCATCCATGATAGATCAGAAGTTTTCCATACACCACAAAAGGACCTAGGGTTGAGTAAATGAACATGTATGGAGGCAGTAGTTCTTCCCATGACAGTATACTTCAAGGACAGAGAAACCTGTATCTCTTAGGCCAAGGGAATTCCCTTTCTAATTTCCCCAATATTTGGTGTGCTATACAGAAAAAAAAAGCAGCACAAAATAATTTTTATTGTTTTTTTTGTTGTTTTTGTTGTTTTCATTTTTTGGTGCTTTTTATTGTTTTTATTTCAAGACCATGGTTATTGTGTGGTGGCTGTCTTTAATGCTGTGGTGCTTTCTGAATTTTTTGTTTGATTTCTCTTTTTGTATTGTTGTTGTGTTTCTCTTCCTTTTTCCCTTTCTTCTCTCAAATTGATATTTATAGCCTCTAGAAGGATTTCACCCATTTTTTCCTTGTTTGATTTTTAGCCCCATTTTACTTTTTTCTTTTCTTCAAACAGAGCCACACAACTTGAACCATCTTGTTTCTCCTCTCAAATTAAGGGGGAAATAAAGGAAGGTTCCAAGACCAAACAGTTGTATGATCACTAAGTAGTAATAAAAATGATTGGACTTAAACACCAAATCCAAAGCCAATGACAACAAAATCAATACCCATTCTACAACAAGCTAGACACACAGACCACTTATACTGGCAGTCCAGGGGGTAAGGGAGGTATATATGGGATGCATGCTGGGAAATAAGATGTAGGGAGGACAGCTTTGGTGGTGGAAATTCCCCTGATTCAATGTCAATATGTACCTAATATATTACTATGAAAGATTTGTAATCCACTTTGGTCAAAACAAAAATTATTATTATAATAAAATAACAAAGGAAAGGAAGGAAGGAAGGAAGGTAGGAAGGAAGGAAGGAAGGAAGAAAGAAAGAAAGGAAGGAAGGAAGGAAGGAAGGAAGGAAGGAAGGAAGGAAGGAAGGAAGGAAGGAAGGAAGGAAAGAACCTGGTGAAGGGATTGGGATTGGAATATTGTATGACTGAAATTCAAGAAAAAAATGTTTAAAGTCTTATGGAAATACAATAAAATTTGCCAGTCCTCTGACTTAACAAAGCTTACCTTGTCTTATGAGAGTCCAACTTGTCTTCTTAAAATTAATTCTCAGAAACAGTATAATAGTACTCTCAACCTTTTCAATAAATCCACCCGAATAAAAACTCACCTTCCTGATTTTTGTGTCAATGTGTAAGTAGGTGAGAGTACTTATTTATTTATTTATTTTGTTTTCATTGTCCCATAAAAAATGTGCAATTTTCCATTCAAGTTTGGTCTCTTCTTTGTATATTGATATTCATGACCTCACTGGCAATTCTTTTTCTTGTGTGTGGAAAAAATTATTTTACAAAATACTTATTTAAGCATCATGATTACAGGCATGATTGTATGTGAGTTTCAGTCATAACCCCCCCCCCTTCACCAGTGCAATATTCCCACCACCTTGCATACTCATTTCAAAGACTTTCATGTCAGGTTCAAGGATTTATATAGGCATAGAACCCATGACTTGAAGGTGTACAGCCCTGGGTTTGCTTTAAGGCACTGCAAAAAGAAGAGCTTGATTTTATTATTATTATTATTATTATTATTATTAAATTATATTGGGAAAGTAATCTATACTACCAAACTTATATATCTATATATAAGTCTATATATCAAACATAAAGAATTTATGGATTCTTCCACAATATTAAGAATATTTGTCCATTGTCTTTATTTGTGTTTAAATCATTTTATTTTTTTCTTTGCCTTTATAGACATTTTAATAGGAAAGTTGGGAAAGACCTCACCAGGGGCTTCTAGCCAGGCTTCATATTTAGTTGGAACTCCTATAGCTTCTTAATGAATAATTAAAGTATGTCTGGGGAGGATATTCAGCAACTAAGACACTAAATCGATGCCTAAGATTATTCACTCAAGATGTAAAATCTGGGTGTCTTGATATGAAAAGAGAAAAAATACTGTTAGGGAGTGGAAAAGAAATACAATTCTTAAACTCATTTTCCTTAGAGGAAGGGTGACAATGCATAATATTCTCAAAATAAAAGGCTTATACTGAGAGCTCAAATTGCTCTCTACCACAGAAGAATTAAGAGTACCCAGCTGCAGATTTGCAGCTAATGTTACCACATCGAGTTCAAACTATAACGCAGGCAATAACATCTCATAAAAATAAAGAACACTGTGTGGAGGTCTTGCTAATCTTCTGGATGAGAATAAGTTGGCAACACATATGTATGGGCATTCCTTGGACTACAGGAGTCCTTAACATGATACTGCAGTTTCAAGTCGATTCGGAATTAATAAGAGATATATAGGCAAATAGGGTATGTAATATGGTAGACAACCAAAATAACTGAGACTGAAATCAAAAATGTCTTTTCTTTTCTATATTTAGTGGGAAAAAGCTTTTATTTCCATCCCAAATGATTATCACATCATTGTTTAAACACACCTGAACACTCCAAAAGTAATTTAAAGTGAAGGCACAAAATAACTCAAAATATGGAACCATGGGATAGTTCAAGTCAATATTTAGAGGTCACTGAAAATCATAGGTATTAGTGGGTGTTTTATGAAGTTGTGAATTGGGGGGGTCTATTGAAGTGGACTCATCATCATTTTTTAAAATAATCTCACTAAGGTCCTTTTTAAATTTTTTTCTTTTTATATGCACATAACATTTATTTAAGGAAAAATTTTTGTAAAGAAAATGTCAGCTTAAATTCCTTAGGTAAAGAGCTTAATTAAAGCTCATAGAAGGTTCATTCTGGTAGTTAAAATTGTTCCCACCCAGAATAAAATGTTCCCAGTGAGAAATATGAGCTCTCCATGTCTAATGCCTTAAATAAAGAAGTCCTGTCACCTTTCTAAGGTCAGTGTTAGCATCTTCAACCTTCCAAGCATTGAACAGTTTCAAGTTCTTTACAAGCCAAATGAGCAGAATCTACATCTACAAGGACTAACCCTCAAGCCTGCCTAAATCTAATTACCCACAGATAAAGTCCTATATATAGCCAGACAAGCATAGAGATACAAAAAGAGGATACAGGTGAACAGCTGAGATGCATCAAGGAACAAGAGAAACATATAGTATGCTCCAATAAGAACCTCAATATTTAGGCAACACGAAACAGGGAACTATCTTGTTTAAACACATCTGAGAATAAGATCAAGAGAATAAGAGAATCCCTGCTAATCCTCAGATAAATTTATTTTTTAGCTGAACAAGAATCTATAAATGATCGAATCATACTCCTCACTTGAAGACACAGAGAGAGGCCCTGAAAGATTAGAAGACTGGCTGGATTCACACAGTAAATTAATTGCAATTATGGAATTATAGCCCCAAACCCAACTTGGTACCCTTGTGATATTTTTTCCATCTTTTCATTACAAGACCAGTCTCTTCATGGCTTCTCTTCTGGGAATATGAAGAGACAGTGGAAGAGAAGAAAAAATAAACTATATTTGAACTTTGAACTCAAAGGTCTAGTCCACTGATGTCTAGTTCTCTGTCTCTTGGTTTGAAAGGCATGGCCCTAGAAGTCAAGATTTTATCTAGAAAAAACGAAGACTTCATCTAGTTCTGCTTGCAAACCAAAGCAAGAAATTCCCATTTCGCATCCAGGTGGAGGATGTAGGAAGTTCTAATGAATCTCTCTCTGGGATAGATATTATCTCACTACCTGGATTGAAGTTAGGGAAGCTCTCCTTGATGATCTGTTTTTCTGAAATTAAGATTCTACTTTTCAAGAAAGAACAATCATTGCTCTACATATTCACTTAATTCAATAACCATTTATTCACTCAAAGCCCATCCTTGATAGATTCTGGAGCTTTAAAATTTGGAATTTTAAACTTGATTGTGAGGTATAAATACATATATTTATTTATAGGATAAATTTATTTATATATATAGTCAAGGAGATCATCCTTAATCACTATTAAATATGATAATACATGCCTCTGAGTGCAAGACACATGTAAATACTCAATAAATATTAGACACTATTTTAATAACTATAAAATTATTATTTCATCTTGTGTTCAGAATAAAGTCCTACTTCTTTTGAACATGAAGCATAAAATGTGTCCTGTGTAGACAGGACAGGGCTAGACACTCAATAATATAAATGTTATAATCCATACATTTCTGTCAGTATTGTTAACCTCTACATTTCTATCATGAAATAGTCAGAAATAACATGTAAATAAATAGGTATGGTAATATTCCAATAAAACTTGGTTTCTTAGAATAGATAGTGGGATGGATTTGACCCAAAGGCAAGAATATGCCAACTTTCTAACTAGAGGCTTCACTAGCCTGACCACTTTCCTTTTGTTTGCTGCTATACTTGTTAGAATACCCCTTGTTAGAAAGGGAAGCATTTTTATCTAAATCTTTCAGAACTAGCATAGACTGCAGAAGATTTATTAGAAATATAAATAGGGTGCTTTCGGCTAATTGAGGTGGTCAAAATGTTCAACTTCTCTAGTAAGAATACTTACATTAATTCATTTCTCACTTGTCATTTGATTTTAATAACATTTTCATTTAATTTGGTTCACTGAATGCCTTTATTTTCTTATATTAGTTTTGAGGTTAGTTAGAAATCCTGACTCCTGAGAGTAAGAATACAGTGCCTTACTAATTGAGGATAGTTTGTGGAAGTCAGCATTCTAAGCAATGCAAAACTTACAGCTTCCATTTCACACATCAGCTCTCAAAATTCTGTAAGGAGACTTCAGTTTCCTAGCACCCACTGGGCAAGAAATTAAAGCAATGAACTTTAGGGAAATGACGAGATTTGGAAAAAAAAAAACTCGCATTTGAGAATCCCATTAAAGATTTGGTTCTTTCTGAGAGGACAGTAAAACCTATGCCAGAAATTATCAAGACATGTCTATGAATATATTGGTTTTGGTGCTTCATTTTAAAAGGTGAATAGGCAGCCAAGGATCACTAGAAACTTCTGAAAAGCTTTCAATTGATGTTTAAGACAAAGATTATTTTTTAAGTTTAGGCAGCACGATTAACAATACTTTGATAACAGAGCTTCATGCATACAACATTCTTATATAACATCCTCACCAGAGTGCCCACTTCTCTTCACCATAATTTTGGAGTCCCCCCAACCCCAAGCCCAAGTACCTTCACACTATCCCCTCTGGTATTCTCAGTTCTGTTTACCAGCTCTCAGGTTTCTGTTGTGTTCAGCCATTTGCTACTCCCTTACTTTATTTCTTTCTATCTAGCTTTGAAAGAGATCATTATATATTTGTCCCTTTCCAATTAACTTCATTTCATGTGGTACTCTCTAAATCCATTCACATAGCAGCAATCGGATACTTTCTTCTTTTCTTAGAGTCAAGTAATATTCCATTGTGGATAAATACCACAGTTTCTTTAGTCACCTGAAGATAAATATTTTAAGTGTTCAAAGAATAAGAAATAACATAAGTGATACATAACCCCCCCAAAAATTATAACTATTATAGGGAAAAATTTTTAAATCTGTTAGATTAACTCAACCATTAACAAAATGCCATCAAAATGAGAATATTTATATATTCTCTAAGTAAGAAAAATAAATATGAAAAATTAAAAGATAAAGTAAAAGAATGACCAAGAAAGAAGAAAAATGACTAGGTGAGGGAGGAGAGAGAATATCTACAACAAAATATTTAACATTTAACTTGCTGGAATTTCAATTTAAAAAAGGAGATAAAAGAAAAGATATTATCTAAGAAAATAGAGGCAAATTTTGTAGCATTGAAGGAAATAAATTCTTGATGGAAACGGAACACAATGCATAACTGTTAAAAATATTTCAAATAACTGATATTTTTTGGACTGGACTAGGCATGGTGGTCCAGCAAAAACCGGAAAACATGTTTGTAGTTGGGTTTCAGTATAAAAAGAACACCCCCTTCACCAGTGCAACATTACCACCACGAATGCCCCCCATATCCCTTTTCCCCTCCCCCCCCCGCCTGTATTCAAGATACGCATTCTATTTTTCTCACTCACTACAATTGTCATGTTAGTTGTTAGTGTAATTATTTCTCTTATTGCATTCACCACTCTTTGCAGTAAGTTTCATATTGTGAGCCAGTCCTTCCAGCCCTCATCTCTATTGTCTCTGGGTATCATTACAATAGTCTTTTTTTTTTCTTAGAACTCATAGATAAATGCGATTATTATACTTCTATCTCTCCCTCTGACTTACTTCACTTACCATAATAGTTTCCATGTCTATCCATGTATAAGAAAATTTTATGACTTCATCTCTCCTGAAGGCTGCATAGTATTCCATTATGTATATGTACCACAGTTTCTTTAGCCATTCATCTGTTCTTGGGCATCTGGATTGTTTCTAGATTCTGGCTATTGTATATAGCACTGCAATGAATATTGGTGTGAGGAAGGCATTTTTGTACTGCATTTTTGTGTTTCCAGTGTATATCCTTAGGAGTGGTATAGCTGGATCATTTGGGAGCTTAATTTCCAGTTTTTTGAGGAATTTCCATATTGTTTTCCAGAAAGGCTAGACTAGATGGCATTCCCACCAGCTTTGAATGAGAGTTCCTTTCTCTCAGGCCCAAGCAAGTAATTACCACATATCAGCAAGGGTTTAAAGTACCTGTGACTAGGCATTTGCCCCCAAAACACCTCCGACTGCCAGCCAGAAGGATCCTGTAGCCAGCACTAAGAAAAAGTAGTAGATGAGGAAATCCTCACTCCTTTGTTCTAACCTTTCTGAGTTTGTTTTGAATAAGTCTCTTCTGTCCATCTAAAGGCACTCTCCAGAAATGAGAAGTACTCTCCAGAAATGAGTCATAAATTTTTAAACAGTCGTATTTCAATAATTCCAACATAAAAAGTAAGTGCTCTGCTATCTGCATTTTAATCAAGATAGCTGAAATAAGTCAATCTTAATAGATCACTTTATTTATAGAAAATGTCTAGAATAGGCAAAACTAGATAAAACAGATTTTATCTAGGGCTAGAAAAGAGGGTAAGTGGGATTGCTAATAGGTACAGGGGATTTCTTTTGATACGATGAAATATTCTAAAATTAGATTGTGGTGATGATTGCATAATTCTGTGAATGTACTAAAAACTACAGAACTGTGCACTTTAAATAGGTGAATTTATTGTATGCAAATTATTTCTTAACAATCCTGTTTTGAAAATCTGGCACTGTATAATATACCTATGAATGACAAATTTTATGCAAATAATTTAGTTTCAATTTTTCTCTATTGGAGTGACATAAAACAGATCATAAATGCCACCAGGATGTCAAGAGAAAATTCACAGAGGAAAGAAAAAAGTTCTAAAATTAAATTGAATAGAACCATTTTCCTGCCTCTTGAACTGAAGTCTATATTTTTCTCTGAGTTCTTAAATATTAGTGTTTTCCTAGGCCTTTACATCACAATCTTCCTGGACACAATCATCCAAATTCAAATTTTAGCTACCATGTATTCTTGCATGGCTCTTTATCTCTAACCCTGATAACCCAGATACAAATATCCAAAGTCCAGTGAAATTTCTCCACAAGCATTTAAATTTTCTAAACCCACATCAACTCATAATCTGCTGCTTCTCTGCACTTTCTATTTTGTAAAAAAGACACTACTATCCCAGAATGTTCTAAACTCAAAAGTCCCATTGATATTTCTCTCCATGGCTTTCATTTTATCATTCACTAACTTCTATAAAATCGAAAGCCCTAAGTATCTTTCAACCTGGGCCATCTTCTAATTGCCCCTGATTCTAGCTTCATATTCTTAGCAAAGTTCACGTAGACTATTCAATGGACTTTCTTATTAACTGTTTTCCATTTCAACTACCTGCCATTTCTCTTTCATCTTTTCTATAATGCAAACCTGATTGTGTTATCACCCTGGCTCACATTAAGTAATCCACAGGATTAAATGGGTATCCATATAGTCCTACAAAACTCATGGATACACAAAGTACTCCCCCCCCCCTTTTTTTTAAGGGGTTGCTACTACCAGAGGTGCTCAGGGTTTACTCTGAGTCTGGGTTCAGGAATCATTCCTGGTGGGATAAGTAGACCATATATGATGACAAAGTTCAAACCTAATCAGCCATGTGCAAGGAATGCACCCTACTCACTGTACTATCTCTCTAGCCCCTACACTAAGTATTTTTTATATTATATCTTATTTTTATAGTAGAAAAATACTTGAAATGAGGTCAATGTCAATACTAGGGAGAATGGTTGTGGCACATTAACTTATTAATGTTAGGGTAGTTTTGTAAAGGTTAATTTACAAAAAATTAATTTAGATTTATTACAAAGAAATGAACATTATAATATGCATTTAAAGATGACATTTCTAATAGCAGTACAAAGAAACTTAACAAAAGTTGTACAGATTCACTATAGAAGAACTTCTTTAAAAACCATAAATACTTATTTACAAACTATAAAAAATCATTAAAGGAGATGTAAATATGACATGTACAAAATTTATGGGATTAGAAGACTCAATATTGCAGGCATTTCCACTTCTCACAAGTTAATATATAAATTTAAAAATATTCTAAGTATGGGACTGGAGAGATAGCATGGAAGTAAGGTGTTTGCCTTGCATGCAGAAGGATGGTGGTTCGAATCTCGGCATCCCATATGGTCCCCCAAGCCAGCTGGGGGCAATTTCTGAGCAAAGGGCCAGTAGTTGGCCCTGAGCGCTGTCAGGCGTGACCCAAAAATAAAAAAAAAAAATATCCTAAGTAAAATACCATCAGATTTTCTCTTAGGAAAAGGGAAAAAAGGAAAGAGAGAGGGAAAGAAAGAGAAAGAAATAGAGAAAGGGAGAAGGAAGGAGGGAAATTAAAAAACCAAGGGAATTAGAAACCCTAAAGAAATATAACCAACAGTTTTGAGCAATTACTTTACTAGAAGCAAATTATGGAATAAATATTCTGCTTCACTATTAATTGGAAAATTCATATTTAAATCAAATGAAAAAGCATCTCTTAGCAAAAAGTATACTCTCTGATATTGGCATATATGTACAACAACTAAAATTCTTCTATATTGCTGACTGAAGCAAAATTTCAACCACTTTGAAAGGCAATTTGGAGTTAACTAGATATTTGAAAGACACATGATCTACAACAATCCAGAATCAATCATAGATGTAAACAATAATGAAACTCTTGAACCAGTGTAATATGAATCATGTTAACAATATTCATTACAATTTACAACAAAAACTAGAATAAACTCATATTCATCAGATGATCATTTGTGCTTCATTTATATAATAGAATATTTATAGTAATGCTAACTACTAGAGTATAAAATGACTTGGTAGAAAAATATAAATTCTTAATATTAAATAAAAACTATCACCAAAAATGTATCTAAGATGAATTTATTTAAAGTATTCACTATAGTACACTTATTAATTCCATCAAGTATATAATGTACTTAAAGTAAAATCAAAGTACAATAAGGATATGATTTAAGATTGTGGTCATGTGATGACTAGAAAGTAAAAAATATGAAGGAAAACAGTAGTCAGGGACCTTCAACAATAATGGCGATATTCTCTATCTGAAACTGAATAATAGGCTAATAGGAATTGATGTATGTTGTATGTTGAATCTTTATAGATCATATGTATAAGTTATAAACTTTTATATACAACATTAAATAAAAAACTTAAAAGACTAGTTGCTGGTACATGAAAATGCATATTTTAAAACCATTATTACAAATTATAATGTTTAAACATAGATATTTTATGTGCTAGTTATTAGAAAAAAATATCAAAAACTATGGCTCCAACCATACATGTTGTAACTAAATGGATACAATCTAAATATAAGCTAGGAAAAAAGATAACTTGACTTTTAGCTTAACTTTTCTCCCCTTCTTTTCCTTTTTTTTTTTTTTCGTCCCCAGATTCACAATACAGACCAGGCAAGGGTCTGGGTTGAGGTGTATATGGGGTGCATTTACTGTACCTCCTCTTTCTATACAGTCAGTGTAAAAAACACAGCCTGTGATAAGAATTGGGAGGCCTTCTTTTCCTTTTATGTTAGTATTATTTTGTGTCAATAATAAAAGAATATCATGAACAGAATATTGATGTTCTCCAAAGGTCGTCTATAAGACCTATTTAGGCCATAGACCAGCTCTTGATTTGTTGCACTTGTGGTTCTTGCTTTATATAGCCAACCAAACATACCTCATCGACCTTCTTCATTCATGTTATCTTTGACCATCATCCTGACAGTTATGAAAATGTGGTACCTAGGGGCCAGGCGGTGGCACTGGAGGTAAGGTGTCTGCCTTACCGCGCTAACCTTGAACAGACCGCGGTTCGATCCCCCGTGCCCCATATGGTCCCCCAGGTCAGGGGCGACTTCTGAGCGCATAGCCAAGAGTAACCCCTGAGCGTCACTGTGTGTCCCAAGAAAAAAAAAAGAAAAGAAAATGTGGTACCTAGATAGGGTACTGCCAGAAAGTATTTCCTAAATCCAACTGTGTAGCCCAATATACAGAAGAGAAAGTTTATGACCAACTTATCCCTTGTTTCTAAATTACTTTAAAAAATGGAAATAATGATTAAAGGTAACTTACCTAAGTTCTCTTTAATTAATTAATTAAAACTGTATCTATTCTGCATGTAAGGATCATTGACCATATGAGGTCATCAAAAATCTTTTATCTCAATCATCTTAAGAAATAATCTAAATGTTTCTCCAGAAGATATAAAAAAGAAACACTGAGGAGCATGAATGCTTACTATTGTACTCAACTACATACCTAGTTTGTGAAAAGATATAAAGTGAATGAAGGACAAAATAGAGATGGTGTTGAAATGACTTTAGAGCACAACTAAAGTGTTCATACCATCAAACTTAGAAGAAAAAAATCAATACTGCTATATTGAAGTTAAGAATAAATTAGAGGCATGTAAAAGTCTGGAATAACAATATGCTATAAAAATTACTGATATAAAAATATGCCATTTAACAAATTTGATACTACAGAGGCATAAAATTCCACATAGAGTCTGGAAGCAACCATGTGAACATAAGGAGGTAGCTGGGGTAATGCCAATATGGTTAATTCAGAAAGAAACTCAAATTTATAACTGGTTAGGTTTAATTTCTGTTTTGAAGATAAATTACATGCCAGAAATCTATCTGCTTCAGAAATTTTTCTTCTGATATTTAAAGTCAAAAACTGGACAACATAAAGAATATATTTCAGTAAATATCTTTTTCCTCCAAATCTTATGAACACCTCAAATCACACATACACACATATATGCACTCACACACATATTCATATGCATATCTCCTAAGTTTTAGGCAATAAAAAATTTTAGAACCAATTACAAAGTAACATACAGGTATAAAACAGTGCGATTGTTTCAAAACTGGAGAATAATTTTGATGTTCAAAGATTTTTTTTCAAGAAATCGATTTAGAAAAAGTTGGAAAAGAATACCAACTTGATTGACAGTTTGGAGTTTGTGCTTCCACCATCTGATCATAGCCAAATGCAAATATGATTAAGTTCTGAGAGACAGGAATCTGTGGGATTGTCTGCAGCTTATTAGAATCTTTCCTTTAAGAACCATCCAGCCAGGGCAACAAGGGTGACCTTCCAAGTGTCCCTTAAATTAGGAAGAGAGAACAATTTCTTTTCCTGGTGCCAAGTCTGAATCATTAGTGGGATTGTTATCGGAGTTATGGTTCTAAGTTTATATCTTGGATGAATAAGAAAAAGAATTGTAATGTTTATCTACCCCGGACACACAAGTAGAAAATGGTGACAGAAGCGCTACATAGTTGCCATCTTTGTTCTAAGCAAATTCTGTAATTATCTATCAGTGTTCAACCTTCTAACACCTGCAGACTACATCTGTCCTGCAAATCAGACTGGGAGTTATAGACAAGGTAGGAGATCATTTATTTCCTACATTTTTATACCTGAAATTGGGCACTGATTTAAATCATAAAGATATAAAGTAGACTCACACATATTATCAAAAGAACATGCCTTTATGCTACTAATCATGTAATTAAAAATTGTGAAGATTAAACCCGTTTTGTGTGTTAACAAAGATATCCAACAATTCATTAAAGATTATTGTGGTGTTTTGTTTTCTTGTTTCATGAGGTAATGTTGATGAATGAGATAATAGATGTTTATAATTATTTTATGCACCCATTATATAAGCTGGGTCATAATTATAAGTAGCACACATTGTTTAGATTTGGGGAGATTAAAAGAAAGCCAGTTCATGTCTCAACAAATTCACAATATATAAAATAAATTTAAGAAAAACACTATCACACACTATGTCAGTGGAAGAATATAAAAAGTTGTTAAGGAAATACAGAAAACTCACAAATAATTCTTCCAATGGAAACTCAATTTTCTGAAAGGAAGTCACATTATTTATGGTTTAAAAAGACAGAATTTTGGTTAGATGACATTCATTAGTCAAGAACTCAAATTCTGGGGCCGGAGAGATAGCATGGAGTTAAGACGTTTGCCTTTCATGCACAAGGTCATCAGTTCGAATCCCAGCGTCCCATATGGTCCCCCGTGCCTGCCAGGAGCAATTTCTGAGCATGGAGCCAGGAGTAACCCCTGAGCACTGCCAGGTGTGACCCAAAAACCACAACAACAACAAAAAAAGAAGAACTCAAGTTCTTCAGTTAATTAACAAGAAGATCTCTTAGCTATACCATGATTTGTGTAGATTACTGGTGATGCTAATTGATAACTTGAAAGTCTATGATCTAGAGGTGTAGAAACAGAGGAATTAGATATAATAAAGATATAGACTGGGACGAAATAGTAATGGTTGTGACTCAAAACAAGTCACCAAAAATTTTATTATATAATATGGATGCCTTTGTAAACTATTCTCTTGAAAGTTGTTTCTACAGACGTCTAAAAAGTTGGAACAAGCTACATTCAACCTAACAAGAAGCTAAGGAGACAACCATAAAAGAATTGTAAATTCAAGAAAACAGAGTCCTTATAGTCTAAGGAAAGGTGGGTTCACTACATGATTCTAAGAGAATCAGGACAAGATCACAGGCTCACCTCAGTCAGAGTAATGGAGGAAGAGACATTGGGTACCACTTAAATGGATAGGAAGTGTTCAACAAAATTTTAATGAATTGCAAAAAAAATCAAGTATGGTTTGGCTTTTACCTCTCTCAGCTCATGACAGCTATAATGCAACTATTTATAGTAATATACTTGAGAGTAATAAAACAGTAGCTTATTTTGGGTTCAAAAATCATTGTTTTTGTTGTTGTTTTTTCTTGACCTTAAATTACAAAACTCAGATTCAAAAAACTGTAGGGAGAGAATGAGAATGATAATCATACTACAGGTTACATAAGGACAATGGTGAAGGGTCATGAACACTTTGGTGTTGTAGGATGCACTAAATTTTGTACATAAATACCATAAACATTAACACCATTTTAACTGTTTTACCTAAAACATAATAAAAATTATAGATCAGAGGAAAAAAGAATCAGTGTTCCCAAATCTATTTGAGCCTACCTAAATTCCTAGTCTTTCTCTATTGTCTATTTCTGCTATCAAATCATTTAATTACTACTCTAGTTAATGTCATTTTTGGAATATATTGCTAGAAGTAGGGGGCCCGGAGAGATAGCTCAGCGGTGTTTGCCTTGCAAGCAGCCGATCCAGGCCCTAAGGTGGTTGGTTCAAATCCCAGTGTCCCATATGGTCCCCCGTGCCTGCCAGGAGCTATTTCTGAGCAGATAGCCAGGAGTAACCCCTGAGCGCCGCCGGGTGTGGCCCAAAAACAAAAAAAAAAAAAAAAAAAAAAAAAAAAAAAAAAAAAAAAAAAAAAAAAAAAAAAAAAAAAAAAAAAAAAAGTAGATAGAAGTAGCAAGTAAAAACCAAAACACATTAAATACGCTCTTTGTAACCGCTTCCACTAGAGTTCTCACATGAGAATCAAATAAATGATTTTGTTTTTTCTAAGAACATACATAAGCGCACACACACAACATGCATATAACAAATGCTTAGGCAGTAAAAAGAGCTCACTATAGGATTCCTACACTCATTCAAAAATAACTAAATGCCTTAGAATCTAGATCCATTCTTTGTTCAAAATCATTTCCACTATTTAAAAATCAAAGTAGTAGCAAAAAAAAAAGTCTCAGAATTAGATTACTTCAAAATTACTTTTGAGATGGCACCAAACAAGGCAGTGAAAAATAATATCTCTAACAAATAGGTTATAATAATTTAATATAATACCAAAAAATAGAAAAAGAAAGAAAATGACTTAACCCCTAAATCCCACTATTTAAAAAATTCAGTTTGATACAGGTTACAGACTTAAATAACAAATGAAATTAGAGTAAAAACAAATAAAGTTATAGCCAAAAAACATAAAAACAAAAACCCTTTGTATTCTTACAAGTAAATTAATTTTTATAAAAAGACAGAAAACATGAATCATAAATGAAAAACATTGCCAAATTATACTACAGTATAACAAACTGTATAACATCTGCTCACCAAAAGACACCATCAAGAAAACAAATAGGCAATAATACACACATCTGAAAAATACACTGTATCCATAACATGTAACAAAATTTTATGTCAATAATAAAAAACAAAGAGTTCAATTTCTTAAATTGACATAAGACTTGAACTAACAACTTACAGAAGAAGACACAAAAAATGGCCAATAAGCAAAGCTTGAGAAAAAAAAAAGAAAAACAAATGGCCAATGAACACATATTAAAGTACCCAACAACATAACTAAACAGGTTAATGCAAAGTAAAATATAGTTAATTAAGACTGCATACACACATAGCTATAACATTTTTAAGAAAGCATTGCCTATTCCTGTGACTCAATAATAGAGCACACGTCTCTAAAATGTAAGGATCCAAGTTCAATCCCTGGAACTTCAAAAACTAACTAAATAAAAGTCAACACCAAATGTTGAGCATGTAGAGCAACCCAAGTTTTTATTTATTCTGGTAGTAATATGATATTATAATAACTGGAAAATGCTACCAGTTTTTTTTAAAGTGAACATACATCACTGCTAGATAGTGCAGGGGTTAAAGTATTTGCCTTAGATGCTGGCAGCCCTATTTTAAATTTGTGGAAAAGAATGGGTTCCTAAATATCTCCAAACACAGAAAAGATTATTCTCCAAACTCTTCCAGGTATTGCACAAAATCAAACACAAAATAATCTATCCTATCATCAGAAAATTGTATTCACAAAATTTCAAGATAAGTGAAAATTCATATTCAATAAAGTTTTATATAAAAGTTCAGAATAGCTGATTCATAGACAGTTATAAGAAAAATTGAAAACAATCAGCAGAAAAAGGATTTTTTCAAAACTTTTGTTCAAAGAAAAAAAATACTATCCAGCAATTAAAAGATAAGAACTACCAAACAACACAGCAAAAGAAATCCCAACAACAGTGAAAAACAGAGCACAAAGCAGTACATACTTTATGATTCCATTTATTAAAAAAATTCTAACAGAAAAAAAACCTAGCTTATGATAACAAAATAAATTACTATTATCTAAAAGAGAAGTGTAAGGTTTGTTGGCAAAGGACCATGAGGGGATATTCTGGACTGATGACAATATTCATCTTGATATGCAGTCATCAAAATCAATTAAACTTCAAGATCTAAGCACTTTATAGTATAGAAATCAATCCTCACTTTTTTAAGATTTATTAATGTAGTTGTCAAAAGTTGATATTTTTGTGGCATCCTTCTACACATAATTCATAAAAAATAAACATTTCTTAATAACCCTGGCTTTGTGCTAATTTGTTATAATTGTACTGATCTGTTATTCTTGGTTAAAGGAGTAGTCTTCTCTCACCCATAGGAAATGTTGATTTTAAATCATGGAGACTAAGTCATTGTGTGATTTGGAAAGGGAGCTGTTTGTTTGTTTGTTTGTTTTTTCAAAAGATTCTAGAAACAGGGTGGAAGAAATATGAGGGACACTATAAGGTGAGCATGTATTTTGCTACTGCTATGGGAATCTGATCCAGGAATTATTTACTAAGGTGATTTTCAGTGGGTGATACTTCATAATATCCCCCTCTGAAAGTAGCTGCAGAGCAGCTTGGAGCATTTCCGGTTCCAACTAAACAATAACTGAGCAAATTAACCAATTATGGACTTTATTGTTTCCATTTTTGACTTTACCTCACACATCTTTGAATATAATATTAGTGGGATAAAGCCTCCTGAGTTTTGCTCTCACAAAAGACTTTCACAGAAGAGAACATGATTGACTTTCACTGAAATGTTTTGAATTGAAAGTGCATTAAGTCTTAAATTGGTTTCATATCCAAAAATAACCAATTTGGCCCATAATTCCTGACAACACTTGGCACAAACTGAGCATGCAACTATCCTTCAGAATGGAAGTCTTCGGGCATGCCCAGAAGTGGATGAAAAAAGTGCAACAGACAAAGTTGCTAACTTTATTTTTAATGTGCTTTTTCATTGCTGAGACAAGTGTCACTGGATTTTAGTGACATTTGGAATTAGAATAAAAGTTTTATGTACTTTGGTCACAGGAACACACTGTGACTTCCCAAATATTAAAACAGACTACTTATTAATTGTTCGGGCGAGGGGGGTTTGCATCTCACTGATCCTAGACCTTTAGTCTATTATTTGAATGTGTCTTGCTAAATATGAATTTGAACCACAGTATTCACTAGAAAAAGTTAAACCTAAATGTCATATCTTTTTAGGAGTGAGAGATCTAGGCTAGAGTCTGATTTTTATCTATCATTGAATTTGTAACATACTTTTATAGCAAGTGTACTATAAAGATAACAGTACTATGGTTCACATTAGATGTCTAATTAGATTTTGTACAGAGAAGTATATATGAGGTTGCAATAAAAAGTGATTATGTTTAGTGGCTAGACTCATGGTTTTATACCAACATATTCTATTTATGTAACCACTTATTCGCAGGTTTACTCTGTCAATTCATTTTACCTAATGGTGCTAGTCACACAATTTAACTCTTAGCCCCGTATTATTTTTCTTGCCATGTTCATAATTCCTCCACTCACCTTTTTATCACCTAACTTAATTAACAATATTCAATGTTCACTTCAATTCTCTTATCTTTAAAAAAAATGGATCCTGGGGCCCGGGAGATAGCATGGAGGTAAGACGTTTGCCTTTCATGCAAAAGGTCATCGGTTCGAATCCCGGTGCCCCATATGGTCCCCCGTGCCTGCCAGGAGCAATTTCTGAGCATTGAGCCAGGAATAACCCCTAAGCACTGCTGGGTGTGACCCAAAAACCAAAAAAAAAAAAAATGGATCCTACTGCTTACTTAACATATTTTCACTTGGATAAGCTATCATGTCTCCTAACTCTACACATCATCATAATCACCCCCCTCCCACTTTTGAAAATATACCTAAATGATACCTCTGGCTATAAAACTCCCACAACCAAAACCTTAAATGTTGGTATTTGTTCTCCTTTATCTATAATCTGCCACCTATCAAGCCTCTGCTAATGTTATGTTTTCTTATCTCTTCATTATTCATTCCATTAAGATCTAAGATCTCTCTTTCTCTTGGACTATATAGCAGACTCATCAGTTTTTTCTTAGTATCATTAACTTTCTATTTTTTTCTCTACATATAGCAAGAGTATGCTCTTCCAATACAAAATTAAGGACTGATGAGAAAGCACATTTATTAGAGATGTAAACTATGCATGTGTGGGACCTCAGTTTGACCCCCAGCCCTGTAGACTATAGACCTATCAAATAGCTTTATATATAGATCCCTGTGGCACACAAGCAGTGCTGGTAGTTCCAGGCATTGCAGAACCCATACAGCACACCCTAGCAAGGATTCATATGATATAACTAGCTGAGTATCACCAAAAGTTACTAGTAAGCCTTCCTGAGCACAACTTAGCTGGTTCCTCCTCTAAAGAAAAGAATCCACTACTATCCAGCTCATCCTTTTTTTCAAGTCTAGGAAAGTTACTCTTTAACTTATTCCATAGACTTATCCTACTACTATGTTGTACTGCTTACTGCATATGCCCTAACACCAGTAGGCCTTTGCATATACATTTACCTTTGTCTGGAAAGTTTTTCTGTTGCATAACACACTATGTGTCACTAATCCAACCTCTGTTCAAACTTTTTTCCAAAAAATAAATCTATAACTGCTCTTCTAGTCAAATTCACTACTGATATGCATTCACATATCATCTTGCATTTTCCTTCACAGCATTATAATACTACTTTATAATTAATAGTTATATGATTACTTCATGATTTATAACCTGAGTTCTTTACTGGTCCATAAATTCTAGAATGCCAACACTTACACCTACTTGGATTTTTTTTTTAAATCACTAGCATAAGAAACACTGTACTGTACTTGCTAAAAGCTAAAATTAAAAAAAATTAGTGAGAGGCCAGGCGGTGGCGCTGGAGGTAAGGTGCCTGCCTTGCCTGCGCTAGCCTAGGATGGACCGCGGTTCGATCCCCCGGTTTCCCATATGGTCCCCTAAGTCAGGAGCGACTTCTGAGCACATAGCCAGGAGTAACCCCTGAGTGTCACCGGGTGTGGCCCAAAAACCAAAAAAAAAAAAAAATTAAAAAAAAATTAGTGAAAGATCTAAGATCAGGTTGTCTTATATCATCACCTAATGATAAGAAGAAATCAGAAGACAAGTCATCCTTTGATCTGTGCAAAAACCAGGATTGCTGGCTACAGAAGACTGACTGTGTCAACCATGACTGGGCAGAAATTATCCTGGGACCAATAAGACCCTAGCCTAGGCTTTGGCCTATGACCTGTACAACAACCAAGATCTCTAATTCCGGAGGTCTGACTGAGACAACTGCAACTGAGCAGATATTCTGGAAACATAATGAAAGACTCTATCCTAGGCTTCATTCTAGGATAGGTGCAAGCACCAAGACCACCAATTACAGAAGACTGATTAAACAACAGTGTTGGAACAGAACTTCTAGAACTGTAAAGAAAGACTCTATTCTAGGCTCCATCCTATGACCTGTGCAAATACCAAGATCTCTAGTTATAGAGGCCTAATTTTATCATCCATGACTGGGCAGAAAGTTTCCAGACACCACAAAAAGACCTAGGGGAGAGTAAAAGAGCATGTAAGGAGCCTGTATTTATCCCATGACAATATGCTTCAAGGGTGGAAAAATCCTGTATCTCTTAGGCCAAGGGAAAAAAATGAAGCACTTTTATTTCTTTTTATTTTGGGCTCTTGATTATTGTTTGGTTGTTGTTTGTATTGCAGTGGTACTTTTAGGGTTTTTGTTTGTTGGTTTGTTTTGTCATTGTAGTTTTGGTTTTGTTTTGTTGTTGTTGTTGTTGTTTTCTTGCTTGCCTGCTCTTTTTTTGAGTATTTTTTTGTCTTTTTGTGATGTTTTTCTTTCTTTTTCCCTTGATTCTCTTAAATAGATATTTATAACTCTCTAGATGAAACCCTCCAGGATTTTTTTAAGGTTATTTTTTTATCTTTTTTTTCTTTCCTCTCAAACAGAAGCACATAACTTGAATCATCTTGTTCTGCCTTATAAATTGAGGGGTGGAAATTAATGGTACCAAGACCAAACAGTTGTATGAACATTGAGTAGAAATTTTAAAAAAATGATCAGACTTAAACACCAAATCCAAACTCAATGACAACAAAATGAATACCCAATCTACAACAAGCTAGACACAGAGGGGACCAAGTATACTAGTAGCCTAGAGGGCAAAGGAGGGGGATATGGGATGTATGCTGCAAACAGCGTTGGAGGGAGGACAACACTGGTGGTGGGAATGGCCCAGGTTTAATGTTGCTATGTACCTAAAATATTACTGTGAACGATTTTTAATCCACTTTGGTCAAAATAAAAATTATTTTTAAAACAATAAGATGGCAAAAAATAGTGAAAGAAGATCTTCCACATTTATCCTATGTCTTCTTATTGACACCACAATATTCAGAATATTTTTGTCTTCTGTTTTACTGATCATCTACTATCTAGCCACCCATTATCAGTTATCCTCTCTGAAATTTAATCTATACATTTTCAAAAAATCTTCCAAAGCATTGCCTTACTTGAGTCTTTTTTCATTGTTAAAAATAATTCAGTGCCTAGTTGGTTTTTGGTTTTGGGGTGGTGAATATTGTGTAAGGCTATTTCCAGCAATGCTCTACAGTAATAAATTACTCCTGACAGGCTCAGGGAACCATATGAGATGCAACTGATTGAACGCAGGTCAGCCACATGCAAGGCAAACTTTATACCACTGGCACCCAATGTCAAGACTTTATAAAGGAAAATTTTAGTCCTAAACCTAACATCACCCTATGATCAGTTACCTTCCTTTCCCATATTCCTAAGTTTTATCTCCCTTACCATTTTTCCAAGGGATTTTTTTGGGGGGAGGGGGCACACCTGATGACGCTCAAGGGTTACTCCTGGCTTTGCACTCAGAAATCGCTCCTGGCTTGGGGAACCAACCGGAATGCCCAGGCTCGATTCAACGTCAGTCCTCGGGTCAGCTGTATTCAAGGCAAACTGCTGCACTATTGCTCTGACCCCCCATTTTTCCAAGTACTTATCCCTAACTTTAAATTCTCCAAATATAGTGATGGGAGAGAGAGAGAGAGAGAGAGAGAGAGAGAGAGAGAGAGAGAGAGAGAGAGAGAGAGTGTGTGTGTGTGTGTGTGTTCAGGGCTTCCTTGGACTATCATGCAACTAATAATGTACATTGGCCAAACTTGGGTTTCATTTATGTCTGTCTGTATGATTAACACTCATGGAATTATGCAGGGTATAAATGATAGATGCAATCAAAAATGGCAGTAGCATGACCAGCTTCTTAAGTTATCATTCTTTGGCTCTCGCCATTATTTTGTCATACTGGGACTCACCTATCAATTCTAATCATCTCAGTAGTAACCTTTCAGCACCCAGCTGCAATAATATGCATCCTAGAAATTCATCACTGAATATTTTAAATACATTTTAATTGAATCAATGAGAAATAATTATCTTATATACATTATAATTATAGTTTATGTAATTTTTGGAGAGAGTCCATACCCAGTGGTGCTCAGATTCTCTCCAGCCCCTATATATTGTTTTTAACCAATATATACTGTGTACTTTATCAGTGCAGTATAGTGAAAAAAGCCACTGAAAATGAATCAGATCTACCTAGGTCTACTTACTTCATAATAGGCACTTCAAACATCACAAATGAGTGATCTCAGGAAAGTGACTTCACTTTCAGAGCAGTTTCCTATCTTAAAAAAGAAAAATTACAATATCAGTTATTGTGAAGGTACTTGAAGATTGCAATTCTACAGGCTACGGAGAAAATGATATGCCTGAATTCACTTTACAAATAACCAAGTATATATCAAATATGAGCTAGTATTTGTTAACTGGATTTGAATTTCCCTGTCAGAAAGGGACAAGATGTCCAGAGTGTCACACTCCTTTGTTACCTAAGTGTACCTAGCAGAGTATACACTACATGATAAGTGGTCAATAAATATTTGTTATTTAAAGAATGAAGTAAATCTGGCAGCTGCAGGCAACAGATGATAAAGCCCCACAGCTCTGCTGCTCGTGGCTGCCATCCAGTCTGCCATTACTGGATTCCGCTCTCCCTCTCCTACTGTACCCGCCCCATCCTTCATAGCCCAACCTCCAACAGCAATAGATTCTCAGAGCATAATCTAGAATCTCAGAGACTTGTAATATAAAATCAGTGATTTGTAGAGCTTTCCATTTACCCACGTTCAGGAGGAAGAACTGGACTAACAACATGCTAGCACTAGAAAATTTACAGTGACATTTTAGGCATCTTGGGAATTAATACAGAGATTTTGTTGTTATTGTTGGAAGTTTGGAGAGGAGTTAGGCTACCTTATTGGAACCCAGGGCTTACACTTGGCTCTGTGCTCAGGGATCATTTCTGGCAAAGTTTGGTAGACCATTTGTAGAGTGGATATCAAACCAGGGTCTGCCATGTATGAGGCAGTGCCTTACCCACTGTACTACTATCTCTACATCCTCCAGAAATTTATTTCATGAAGTCTTTCCATTCTCTGTCATTTATTTCTGTTTTGGGTTTTTTTTGGGGGGGGGGGGTGATGACACTTTCTTTAAAAAATAGGGGCAGGGGCCGGGTGGTGGCGCTGGAGGTAAGGTGCCTGCCTTGCCTGTGCTTCTCTAGGACAGACTGCGGTTCGATCCCCTGGTTTCCCATATGGCACCCCAAGCCAGGAGCGACTTATGAGTGCATAGCCAGGAGTAACCCCTGAGCGTCACTGGGTGTGGCCCAAAAACCAAAAATAAATAAATAAATAAATACAAATAAAGAAAATAGGGGCATCCAGGATCAATGCACAAAATCCCATAAATTGAGTGCCCTGTTCCAGGAGTTTCCCCTGATCTTGAGGTTTAAAATCTACAATTCTACTCAAAAATTGCTTTGCCATTCTAAGCAATTAGATCCAATTATAGAATCTTTTATAATCATTGTTGAGCATGTCCTATTTTATAGTCATTGTTCTATATGCTTTCAAAATGTAGATACTTTATAATACTCTAAGAATTTCAGCAATATTAGTTGGAACCAATAGTACCATCCTTAGTTTCCAGGTATGGAAAATAGAACACAGATTTTAAGAAACATGCCCTGGATCAGGCAACAAGGAAGTGGCTGAGCCAGATTCATAACCCAAGCAGATGGCTCCAAAGCCTGCACCCTTAACTTAATGTCACAAATGACTTAATAACAAAGTAAGCTTTTTATAAAACATCGTCAATTCTGTTTGATTGCTAGAAATAATGATCTCTAACAACCTTTGAAACTAGGTGTTTTGCTTTATTTGTCATCTATTCATGTTAAGTCTCCTTTTCTCCTTCATTCTCTCAATAACTTTATTCATTCAATATTTCTAAACCTTCAATAATTCAATAGATTTTCTATTTTCTCCATACTCTAATTTTACAATATTCTTTCTAGCTTTCTATTTCTTGTTGGTAATAATTCTTACTAACAAAGAGCCTACTAATAGAGCCTAGTGTTTAGCAGCAAAAATAAAACCTATGGTTTAACCAATGCTTTTATGGCTCAATCTATTGAAAGTCTAAATAAATAGAGCTGGAGAGATAGTACAGAAGGTAGCACACTGGCCTTGCACAGCTGACCAAGATTAAATCCCTGGGACCCCAAAGGGTACCTCCAAGCATTGTCTGGAGTGATGCCAGAGCATAGAGTCAAGAGTAGGTCCTAAGCACTGCTCAGTGTGGCCCTTCAAAACAAAAAAAAAAATAATCTGTATAACTATTTTGGACCAGAAAGCTAAGTGAAAGGGTTGGAGTGGGCTGGCAGTCAAATAGTACCCTGAGCATATCAGGGAAGACCCCACCTACTCAAAGAAAGAAAATAAGGAGCCAGAGCAGTAGCGCAGCTGTAGGATGTTTGCCTTGCACGCAGCTGACCTAGTATGGACCACAGTTCGACCCCACGTTTCCCGTATGGTCCCCAAAACCAGGAGCAATTTCTGAGCACATAGTCAGGAGTAACTCCTGAGTGTCACTGGGTGTGGCAAGAAAGAAAGAAAGAAAGAAAGAAAGAAAGAAAGAAAGAAAGAAAGAAAGAAAGAAAGAAAGAAAGAAAGAAAGAAAGAAAGAAAGAAAGAAAGAAAGAAAGAAAGAAAGAAAGAAAGAAAGAAAGAA
>PVKC010001903.1:0-12295 GCA_004027635.1 Crocidura indochinensis
ACATTCCACAGAACTAAGTTCTGGTCCTATAATGCCCATGCCTTTTCCCTCAGGCTTTTCTCTCAGTCTGGAATACCTGACCTTTTCAACTATCAAATTTCCCCACATCCTTCTAAACTCAACTCAAATATCACTTTAACTGCGACTTCTCTTCTAATTCCTAGACTGAACAGGAATTAAAGGCTTCCTCCCCTGTGTTCCTTCTGACCTGTGTTTTTGTCTTCCAGAACAATTTCTCCTCTAAGATTCCACATGCCTATTATTTTATTCCCTGCTTCCTAACTAGGAGAGACTTTCTGGACATTTCAGTCTATTCTATAGTAGACCACTGATTATATTACAAGTGGCAAAGAATGACTGCCCCAAAAGTAACATTGAAATGAACATTAAAGTCCTTATTCTGAGAATCATACATATACTAATTCATCTAACCTACCTATATGTGTTTCTCAACCACAACACTATTAATATCATTGAGTATTTTACATATCATGATCCTGATATAAGAGTCATCAATGTGTAGAAATTTACATAAGATCATTCAAATGGAAATTTTGTAAAAGTGTTCAAGAGAGGATCTTTATGCCCTATCATCAATGTATAGAAATTTACATAAGATCATTCAAATATAAAATGCTTCAGTCAACATGTGAATTCAATCTAAAACCCTATTATGTTGGGCCAAGAAATGGAAATTTGTAAAAGTGTTAAAGAGAGGATCTTTATGACCATTGTTTCAGTTATGTTGTATCATACAATATTTAACTAGGAGTATAGAGGATATACTAATACTGTGATCAAAATGTAAGATGCAAATAAAGCTCTGCTCTATTCAACTAGGTCAGGGATACATTCTGAAGTCACACAATATTGGTAGAAATTCTTGATCTCTCTTTTAATTAGGAACAAGTTCCTAATTAAGAATTAATTCTAATTAAGAGTATGTTATAATATGCAGAACTCCAAATATAGCAATCATTTTAATCTCTCTGCTGTACAATAAAATATGGTAGAAAGATATAGACACAATCATAGATATCAAATAGTAATTCCATCAGACCTGGTGCATGTTGTAAGACCAGCAGGTTCTCTGTTGCTATAGAGACATGGTTGTGTCTTGATCATCCTAGTGCTTTAACTTTAGCCAAGGAACATATGCCTAACAAGGACCCAAAATTATCACTCTGGATCTCTGGTACTGTTGAACTGACCAAGATAGGAGGAACTTAACCTTTCGAATTACTTTGCCAAAAGAAATGTCAACCTTGTTGTTAAAATCAAACTCTAAAACCTTCATAAAAAATGTTTTCTTTCATTCCAAAAGCCAATATGCAAAATAAAAGACAATAAAAACATGTATAAGAGCAATTTTTATTTTCATTAAATTATTCACTGCTTTCACTTTATATTAAAATTATCATTCAGTATCCAGTGTGATCTTTTTCCCTTAGAAGCACATGAAAAGAAAACCTTTATGGAAAGCCATATGGAGATTCCTCCAAAATCTGGAAATTGAGCTCCCATTTGATCCAGCTATACCGCTCCTAGGGATATACCCTAGGAACACAAGAATACAATACAAAAATCCCTTCCTCATATCTATATTCATTGCAGCACTATTCACAATAGCCAGATTCTGGAAACAACCAAGATGCCCTTCAACAGATGAATGACTAAAGAAACTATGGTGCATATACACACTGGAATATCATGCAGTCCTCAGGAGAAATGAAGTCATGAAAATTTCCTATACATGAATGTACATGGAATCTATTATGCTGAGTGAAATAAGTCAGAGGATGAGAGATAGACGCAGAATGGTCTCACTCATCCATGGATTTTAAGAAAGATAAAAGGCATTTTTTGCAACAATCCTCAAAGACAAAGAGAGGAGGGCTGGAAGTTTCAGCTCACTTCATGAAGCTCACCATAGAGAGTGGTGAGTGCAGTTAAAGAAATAACTACACTGAGAACTATCATAACCATATGAATGAATGAGGGAAGTGGAAAGCCTGTCTAGAGTACAGGTGGGGGTAGGGTGAGGAAGAGGGAGATTGGGGACATTGGTGGTGGGAATGTTGCACTGGTGAAGTGGGGTTTCTTTACATGACTGGAATTTAACCACAATCATGTTTGTAATCAAGGTATTTAAATAAAGATATTATTAAAAAAAAGAAAATATGTGTGTACTCAAAGAGAGAAAACAATATTTTGGAAAAATTTAAGCATGTCTTTTGGTTTATTTGTAAATGTTTTATACTATTAGCATCTAACATTACCAGATCTTACATAATAATTAATAATTTAGAAAACTATCTTATTTTTTTTCAGGTATTAATCTTGGCTGGATAAATGGCTAGACACCAAAGACTTTGATGTGACATGATGTCATATCTGTTATTTTTTAGTTGCCAAAACAAGTCTCAGGTTAAAAGATGGAAGCATAGTGTTATTTCTTATCAGAAACATTAGAAGATACAGTGCAATAAACTGCCATATTGCTCAATGTGGACAAAATGAACAAGTTAACTACCAACTTCTACTTGTTATATATCAAAGTCTTCATAGTTGTCATTTGTTTCATGTTGTTCCCACTTTTATGAGAAATAAAAGGAGAATTTAAGTAACTTGACCTTAAATCCTCAAAGTTGTAAATGAGGAGATATAATATTTAAAACAAATTTAATTTGACTAAAGCCTGTGCTCTTTTTCACTTCACTGACTAGATCTGACAGCACTCAAAACTAATGTGGATGAGCTTGACCTTGCCCATGAGGGATGAGTGCCAGAAATGAGGATTAGCTCAAGATCTGGAGAATAGATGTCCAAACAAATATGATGTAAGAACAGGGAAAAGAGTTGTTTCAGAGTTAGACTCCTCTGGGTCTAGATAGATAGAAATATATTATAATTGGAAAGAAAATGACAGCAAATATTCACTCACAGGATTGTTTGAGGAAAACATATACCCCCAACTACTTGGTTTTCCATGCTAGTCCCACGCTGAAAAATTATTTGATCCCTCAGGCAGGTTGTTCTCTCTAGTTCCTCAATTAACTTAACTTTAGAATGGACATAATGAACTTGTCTCATAGTGTTGATGCAAATTTATATTTGAAGAACACTTCATATTCTTGGCACAAAATAACAAATGAACATCAACATAGCTAGGAGAGGCTTTACCATGCCATAACAATATGCTGAACACTACTATGGACTTAAGGTGAATGGCTGAACACAGAATGAACAATCTGGAAAATATACCTCAGTCTTTAGTATCTGAGAAAACTGAAGAGGTTGGTTATAGACACAGATTCTGTTCACAAGCTTCTTTAAGAAGTGAAAGCTTCTCCTCAGCTCTGTAAGAAGAGTAAACTCCAAAATATGTTAGTATCGGAGAGATAAAGAAATGTGCTTGTCTCAGAGAAAGAGTCTTAAGTATAGACTTAAAGGTGCTATATAACAGTTGTCTAAGTGAGGCTTGCTCCCAAACATAATACATTACTGCAATGTGATGCATTATAGTTCCCTGAGCATCTCCAAGAGTGATCCCAGAGCACAAAGCCAGGATAAACTCTAAATGTTTCCTTAAACTCCAAACAATAAAAGTAACTTGTTTTGGTCATACTTTGAGCTATCTTGCCCTTCTGAGTCATGCAATCACCATGCCCTTGGGAGAATAACAGGTCAGTGAGCTGTTCATGTGCAGTTGTAGAAAACTAGGCCAGATAAAATATCACTAGAAAGTGATTATTTACTTCTTATTCATCCATACATGGATTCTAAGTGTGAATATGGTGTTGTCTGATGAGAGAGAAGGAAAAAGTCAATATCATAGAGTGAATTACATTATCAAGCTACAGATTTTAAAGTTTTAAGCTCAAGAAACCCTAGTACATGGCCTTCTGTTTTTGTGATTTTTACGGTAGTCCATCAAAATATCCTGGGATCCAGAGGGGACCAAACCCTAGTTAAGATACAGGAGATTAGACATGGACAAGCACAAAGAAAAGACTATGTGAGGATACAGGGAGGACAGTTATGCATAACCTAAGGGGATAAGGGGTCACAGAAGAAACTAACTCTTAACAATAACTTGTTCTAGAAATCTTAGTTTCTTATTCATCTGTTTAAGCCAATAGATGTGTGATTTTTATTATAGAAGCCTGAGTACACTAATACCAATAAATGATCAAATTATTACTTAATTCCTACAAAGTTCCTATCAAATTGTAATTAAAATTTTGGGCTCCTACTCAGCCCTTTCTTTCCTAAATGAAGAGAATTGTAGAGGAAAGACTGGACTTGAGAAAAATGACCAAACTTATTAACCTGTAAACTATAAATTGAACCCCGTTAGCCTCTATCTTTAGCCTGTGCTCTTTAGAGCCTTCACTTCATTCCTTGACTTCCCACACTCTCAAATTCTGCTTTTCTCTCACCATAGCAAATGTGACAGGAAACCCTGTAGCTTATTTCTCTAATCTTTACCTTTCTTCCTATTTTTGTCAGAAAATATAGATGAAACATTAAATGCAGATCATTTCTTCCCACTAGATCTGCAGGGTCCCTTGCCTTGTAATTCACTTCACGTTAACATGAATAAGTTGACGTTTTTAAGTTAATGACCCAGTTGCTTATGAGACAGACAGGTTTTGAAGTCCAACAGCTCATACAAATTAAAAGCCTATGAGAACTTATTATGCCACTCAGTGAAATCCAAGAAAACTTGTCCTTTGGCACCAATACAAGCCTCTAGGACCCATATCCTCCATGGAATTTGTACTTTGAAATAATTTCCCCAATCTTCTCACCTTAGCAATTGTCTAAACTGATAATTGACCGTGACATGATCCAACTGTTTCAGTTACTGAAAGTAAACTCTGGACTTGGCAAAACTGAAAAAATAAGTAAACTTCTCTACACATAGTGCACAAGTAAGAAAACTTTTGCTAAATTATGACCAAAAAGTCATGTACTTTTATGAATCATAGTTAAAATTGAGTCTTTCAATCATATTTTATAATTTAATCTCACTTGCCCTCCTGCTACCTAGAGTAGAGTATGCATTTTGGCCTCCATATATTTGACTTTTCAAGTTTTTCTTGTTGAGTTATTTCCATAAAGAATAATGTTATAGCTAAATACATTTTAATGCGTAGAGTGGAAAAATAAAAATGTAAATGTCACATCATAACAACTTCAAATCCTAAAACCAACATTATTGGTTGGGTCTGTATGGACTCTACCTCATTATTTTTTCTGATCAAAGATATACAAATGCATGTACAAATGCAAAGATTATTTTTCATGTATAATTTTCTAGATATGTGATCATATTTTACACACAATTTTTTCACATAGTAACCATTATTCCTTAATGAAGTTTTTTTCTCTATAAGTTTATTTATGTTTTTAAAATATGTTCAAGTAATGTTCATGTAACATAATTACAATAGTGTTAACATATATGGCATTAATAGATAAAGTTAGTGCAGCTGCTACCACCACACTCTCAAATTCTGTCCCAATATCACTTCCAGCTAATCTCTTTATTTCAGCCTAAAATTATTTTTTTATTAATTAGCTTTATAATCCACAGCTAAAAGTTTGTAATTGTACATACATTCAAATCTGTTTTTTTATTCTTTGTTTAAGTTCCATGGGTGAGTGGCATCATCTGGTATTTATTATTCTTCCACTGACTTGCTCTGCTCATTATGATGTTATTCATTTCATTTGCTTTACAGCGAACTGCTTAACTACATATTTTCTTACAGTTGCATATTATCCATTATGTATATATACCACAAAATTTTTATTTGTTCATCCATTGTTGGATATTTTTACATTTACATAGCCTAGCTATTGTAATAAGTGCTGCAATGAATATAGGTATATATTCTTACATTATAACAGTAGCATAAACTTTAATAGTAGCAGTGTTGTTTTTATCTATTTAACATCTTATTATGATGGATAAATAGATGGCTTAAAATTAATTATTTGCTTTATTTAAACACTTTAGTTATAAAGTTTTTATGATTGAGTTTCAATCATACAATGGATACCACCCTTCACCAGTGCATATTTCTATCATCAATGTACCTAGCGAGTTTCCCTCCCATCCTTCCTCTACCTGCCTCTGGATCAGACATTTTACTTTTCTCTTTTTTTCTCCTCTCTGTCTATACCTTTTCTCTTTTTAAGACACTTTCTACCCCTTTATTAATAGCACTGTATTACTTATTGTCTTGGGTACTATAAACATTGCTTTGATAATCATTTCTATATATCATTACTATATGTACATTATTAGAGTATCAAAATACATAAACCTTTTAAATTTCAGGTAATTCCCTGATGTTATTTTCTTATAATATATAGTGATTTTCATATCTATAAACAATATGTATAATTTCTCATGCATATATTTATTCATATACTGCCCATTTTCTTGCATGTTAAGCGAGAAATGCTTCTGATATTTTTAGGCAATTGACCATTTGCAAATGTGAAATATGAATTTCTAGATCTTGTGCCTTTAAATTTTTATTTAGCTTATCTAATTTTGCTTCTATTTTTACTATCAAGTAGAAGAGATATAATGCATTACATATTTTGATACAAATAGCATTTTAATTATGCAGTCTAGATTTCATTTAAAACTGTACCTACACTCAAGAATTAATAATTATCTGTCTAAGTTTTTCATTTAGAATTGTTTATTCAGTAATTTTAATAGGTACAAGTTAAATATGTATGATATAATCATTTTCATAATATTTACTAGTCATATCATATATAGTATTGCAAATGTGTTTTGTTATATATTTTTATAATCATATATCATTTCTAATATATTGTATAGATATATTAGTTTGACAATAGACATATAGCTTTATATTTTCTAGACTGCAAAGCAAGATGCTTTGAGCATTTTTTTCAGGTCATATAGAAGTATCGATGAACTGTGTTCTTTATTTCACATAAAAGAAACGCAAGACACTTGTAGTTAAGTGTCTTGCGTTTCTTTTATGTGAAATAAAGAAAATAAAGAAAATAGTAAGAGATGGAAGGTAGAAAGCAATGAAGGAAAGGAGGATAGTAGTGAATATCAATTTAAAAAGAATTAAGAAAAATAAAAATATATTTTTAATGTTTTTCTTTTATTTAAACAACATAATTACAAAGTTACTCATGTTTCTCAGCTTAGCAATGTACACCATCCTTCACCCATGTACATTTTCTGCCATCAGTGTCCCCAGTTTCCCAACCACCTTGCTTGCCATTGGTGCAAGCATTTTACTTCTTTCTCTCTTTTCTTTTTTCCTTTTATATACATATTTGTAATTATTTGATAACATACACGTGATCTTATTTCCATTTAACATCCAGTTATTGTCCAGAGTGATCACTTCCAACTATCATCGTCATAGTTGATATCTCTACCTTAACTTCACTGCTCCACTCTTTGTGGTGAACTTCCCTAACATGGACTGATCCTCCTAATTTTTATCTCTTTGCTTCATGATTGTACATTTCTTCTACACAAGAAACCCCACCACAACACATATAAAACACCACCAGGAAGACAATGCAAAATTCTATCACACTTAGTGAATGTTTCTAAACTTTACGAAAAAAATATTTTACATTGCTGAAGATTATAGTACACCTGGAGAGATATCTTTCAAATTGATATCTGGGAGATTACCTAAACCAAAGAGTATTTTTGAGTCTCAATTATCCCTTCAAAAATTCTAACATGGAAGTAGGGTATATTGAAGTTAGACATTATTATTCTTACACTTATTAGCAGAACAATTGGTTTTTTCACCATTAAAAGTTATCCGCTAAATTCCGAAGAGATTGTAGAAGAAAAGTCTGACTCAGGAAATGCAGTAAGATAAACCACATGCCAACTTTATTCTGTTACTGCTGATTGGTCCAAATATAAAGTAAGTTCCACTAAAGAAATGTTTTTACCAATCAGCATCCTTTTTTTCTATCAGCGCCCTACATTTGCATTATAGGACTTCACTGCACATACTCACTGGTAAGGCCATTTTGAACTTGAATTAGATGATTCTTCATTGCCAGACATGAATAGAAGATTTAGTCTAGGTTAGGAATGGAGGCAAAGGGCGTTTCTACATTTTTCTCAGTGGTTTACTCAGAAGTTTTATAACTAACAAAGAAAATGCAGAGTGGGGGCCGGGCGGTGGTGCTGGAGGTAAGGTGCCTGCCTTGCCTTTGCTAACCTAGGACGGACCGCGGTTTGATCCCCCAGTTCCCCATATGGTCCCCCGTGCCTGCCAGTAGCGACTACTGAGTGAATAGCCAGGAGTAACCCCTGAGCGTTACTGGGTGTGACCCAAAAACCAAAAAAAAAAAAAAAAAGAGAAGAAAATGCAGAGTGAATCTTCAAGTGGCTCTCTTATTTGAACTTGCAGAAACATCAGAAAGAAGTTGGTTTTCTTCCTGAGTACAGACATGGGAGTCTGAAAAAAAATGGCTCTTTATTAAGACTGCCTCACTGGAAGATAAGTCAGAAACCAAATTCTTGGCTTGAATATCCATTGCAGTTTAACCAAATCTACACCAATACATATTTTAAAGATGCACTATTGTAACAAATAGGATGCTAATTAATGAGACGAAGCAACCCAACATTATATGGCTTCCTAGATATCCAGAAATATTCAGAGGACTCAGTTAACACTGGCAAAATTGAGCCAAACAAAGGAGAGAGAACAGAATGTTTATCTTGCACATATCTACTCAGTGTGATCCCCAGCACCCCAGATGGTCTGATAGATCTCAATAGGAATGATGCCTGAGACAAAGAAAGGAGTAAGCACCATTACGCAAGCACCAAAAACAGACAGACAAAACTGGCAAAGCATTGTGGGACTTCACTGACCATAACAACTCAAAGAGAAAAATTCTAACTAAAAATTATTGTAAGTTTTGGGAAGTTTTTCCAACAAATTTTGTTATAAATATAATGGTTCATAGCCCAAGTTCAGTCATCCAAGAGTTATTATGCACCTTCCATGAGGAAGGAAGGTCAGGTATATGCTGATCTAGGTGAATAACACTTGCTATAGGGCTTCAAAAGCTCATAGTCTAATGAGAAGCAACAGTTGTAATACAAAATAATAGCAAGGTATCTAGCAAGTAGAAGGAGGAGAGAATAAGAAATTGTGCCCAGAAGGGTGGCAATCCTTAGTACAGTGGTGCTATGATAGCTGTGTATTTGAAGAAAGGTAGCTGACTGTCATGCAAGAAATGGTAATACCCCAAAGGAAAAAATGTAGGTAAACAGATTATATATCAGCAATAATAATTCCTGAAGTGCCACTTTACATTAGTTTATTGGAGACCTGGGAGGGTTTTAAGAAGTGAGTGTTACCCCACACAGTCATTAAGGGATGGATCTCTGGTAAGTAGCAACCTCCAAGGTCATTCAGTCCTGGGGAAGAGACTGCACAGAAGAGCAACTATTACTGTTAAATAAATCAGACCACTGTTGACACATCGTTCCCATTCCTATTTAATTGACTAGAACTTGTTTTTGTGCTCTGCCCAATTGCCATTGTACCCTAGTAACTGGAAATTGAAAATATTTTCTCTAAACACTTTAATAAATAGTGAAGAACTGAATCTGAATGAACTCCCACCATGTCTTGCACAGATTATTTAGGGAAATGTGAAAAGAAAATTTACTAGAGCATGACCATATGTTGCAAACATAGCAGGACTGTGTGCATTGATTAAATGCTTTGGGATCATTTTTGTCTCTAGTGTCTATAAACCAATTTGCCCTGATAATTAGGGAAAATCACATATGTTTGTTTAAGAAATGAGCAAAAACTAAGTGTATCTTTGCTGTTTCCAAGCCCTGAGAAGGTCAAGTTAATAGCATCCACTGTAAGGAAACATCACATATTGAAAGGAAGAAAAAACTAAGATAGCAATTATTATAATTTTAATAATATTAAAATATTTTAGTCATTGTGATTTCAAAAACCATTATTGACAGGTTTCTATACAAAAAACAATTCAGCACTAGTGCATACATTGCATTGTCTTATCAAAAAATATATGTAAAGTTATGAGCTTCCGAATCAGGCTTAAGTAATTCTTAGTAAATTAACTTCTCCAGGCTTCATCGTCCTCACCTGAAAAATAAGAATAATAACTACATTCACCTCAGGAAGTGTTTATAATTGCTGATTGCAATACTACAGCTATCATCTAGCTAGCAGAATTCCCATAAAACATAAATGCTTTATATATTTTAAGCAAAATCATGACCCCCCACTGCTGACCCACTACTTTCAGAATAATAGCTAACAATAATTATTGAAGACAAAGTTGAGCATCTTCAAACTTCATGACTTTACATATAACTAGTCTTTTGAAAGGATGTGCTTTAAACTCTTGTTCATGAGCTCCACATTTGCATGTATACTCCTGAGATTCTCATCATCAATATAGCAAATTACAACTATACAGAAATAAATAGAAATTAGAATCAACAATAAGGTAGATGAGAACGGGGACGCAGAGGGTGTCTTTCACTGAGGAGCTGGGAGGTGGTCTGTTGAGGCAAGATCTTGATGCCTACTGAGGTGGAACAGCTGACTCATGCTGAATGGCCCCTCTAACCCCCACCAAATCATGGACTGTTGCACGACACAGGAATCAACCTCAGCAAAACTCCCAGCTCAAAGACACTATATGATCTCATAATGCAGCAAAGCATCTCTCAAACTCAATTCCAAGGCCTGTGAATCGAAAAGTACCTTGGCTTTTACTCCCCACAAGAATACATCAAAAGACCTAATTGGGAGACTTATATTGCCTATGGAAGCTCAATACCTGTATAACAATACATTTTAAGATATGTATTCCTAAGTATACAGGTAGTCGCCTTCACCACTTGTTTTATTCGAATACTTTTTATTTTTAACTCAGCTTTATTTATTTGTTCTATTTTAATATATACATTTTTTTTTATCCTTACCATTTTTGGTGCTGCTTGGTACAAAAAGCCTTGACTGGGATAAAAGCTCAAAACAAAACCAGATGAGAGATTGTGTGTGCAGCCTGTCATCCTTACCCAGAATTGTACCAGCAACACAATATGACACCAAACGTTTGTGTATGGGCACAGTAAAAAAAGGGGAAACCATAGACACAGGAACAAGATCTTATCTTCTAGGAATCAGAACACACTTTTTATAGCAGAAGGGTGCCTCCCATCCTGAACATGTGTCATGTGGACAACAACCAGTCCCCAGGAGATTAGACAGTGTTAGTCCAATCCCAAATCCCAGATCCCCGACGTAGAAATGGTACAGCTCCGGACAACACTACCAGGAAGTAAGCTCCATTGGGAGATATATAACACTGCTCTGGCACCAACTTGTGCCAGTTTTGATATAACAATGAGGAAAGGAAAACTTGACCTAAGATCAGGCTGTCCTATAACATCACCTAACACTAAATGGAAATCAGAAGAGATACCGTCCTTTGAACTGTGAAAAATAAGAACACCAACAACAGAAATCTGACTTTGACAACCGTGACTGAACTTTGGGACTAATAAGGAAAACCCTACCCTAGGCTGTAGCTCAGGACACATAAAAGAGAACAACAACAAGATGTCTTATTGTAGAGCTCCAACTTGGACAACAGAGAGTGAGCACAACCTTTGGATTCATAATATCTTAGGCTTTGACTTAAGGACTGAACGAAAACAGGGAGCAAGTATTAGAAAAGACTGAACACGGGCCCGGAAGATAGCATGGAGGTAAGGCGTTTGCCTTTCATCGGTTCGAATCCTGGTGCCCCATATGGTCCCCTGTTCCTGCCAGGAGCAATTTCTGAGCATGGAGCCAGGAGTAACCCCTGAGCACTGCCGGGTGTGACCCAAAAAAACCACAAAAAGAAAGAAAAGACTGAACACAGCCACAATGATGGCTAGGAATCTCTAGGACCTAGAGACTCTATCCTAGACCCTGACCTATAACCCAAGCAAATACCAAGATCGCTACCTACAGTGACCTGATTTTCTCACACACAACTGAGAGGAAACTTTCCTGGCATCACAAAATAGCCTTTGGGATGGGCTAATGAGTAGATATGGAGCCAGCGCTTGATCCCATAATGGTATGCTTCAAGGATGGAGAAACCCTGAATCTCTTAGGCCTTGGGAATTCCCATGTTTCCCCAGTGTTTACTGTGCCTATGCAAAAATAAATAAATAAATGAAAGTGGGGGG
>PVKC010001903.1:12395-46937 GCA_004027635.1 Crocidura indochinensis
TACAACAATTCTTTCGGTAAGCAAAACTTTCTGAATCTTTATTTCTAAAATGGGTAATATTCTCAATAAAATAAGACTATAGGGAAAGCTTGGAAGTCAAACACTATGTCACATGTTTTCTACAAATGCATTTTTCTTTGTAACTGGTTTTGTACAGTTGCTCCTTACCCTGAAGATAAAAAGCAAGCAAGAGAGTTATGGGTCCTGCTTTTATGGACTTAGCCTTTTGCAGGAGAGATGGGTAGTAAACAAGTAAACATATAAATAAGTTATAGAACCTTCGAGAACTGTAAGCTCTACAGATAAAATAGATTTTGGTAATAATATTGAAAAAGCTATACCTAAAACAAGGGATCATTTAGAAGGTAGAAGTGGAGATAGAGGAGTCATTGGAAATATGGGGATTCTTACTATCCAACTCTTTATGTACAGGGAGAAAGGGCACATTTTATGTCTGTTGACAGCTAGTAGAAGTGTCACAAAACATGACAGATTGACATCAAAGCTGATGAGGTGTCATCAAGGGGTCCAGGAATAAAACATTTAGACTCAGGGTGGGCTGAGTTGAGCAGGCTAAAAAATTGAATTAGTTCAAATTAAAGGGACCTACTTTCTAGAGATGGGCACTCTGCAATGTAGTCAACTGTCCTCTTTTTGTCAAGGATACTGATGCTGCCTGAATTGTCATGTTTCATGTGCATGGGACTAGCTGAAAGCCACAGGGCCCCTTTGACATTAAAACACATCAGCCTATTATCTATTTCCTGTCAGGTCATAAGTAATGGGGCACTGATCTCAGATGATGGACTTCCCTAGCTTTGGTGTGAGAGAATACCTGAGGACTAATAATTGCAACTTCATGGGATCACAGAATAGAGGAGTATGGCCAGTTCAATAGACCAGGGAGTGTTCTAGAGGGGAGCAGCTGGTAGCCTCAGGTGTGCTCCAGGAAGCCGCATAAAAAGTCCATGCTGGAACATCTGGTGAGGTCAGAGCCCAATTCAAGTACCAGAGAGCCTTTGTTCTTCTGCACTAATTGTGCTCCTGCTGATGTCATGGAGCAGAGAGGTGGTACAGGGGCTCTGAGCTCAAGAAGCATGGGTTAACAAGTGCACATTCACGTGCAAATACAAGAAAGCCAATTAGAAAAGACTAGCAGGCAACCCAAATGGCCTCTCACCTCTTCTCTTTGTGTTTTCCTACAATCGTTCCTAGGGAATGGTTATTCTGTTTCCAGCAGACTGAATCAATGGTAGCTCCATAAATTTTTAAAAGTTGTGATAGAGGCTGCAAAGTGGATGCGAGGAGGTCCTTATATTCTTCTTTCTATGAGGTTAGACACATATCATGAGATGTATGGATGAAATTCCAGGGCAGGGTTTCTGAAAAGTGTGATCCAAAATGGATAACTATTTATATTACTATTTATGTTTCATATCACCCCCAAAAGATCTATGACCTCAATGAAGTTTCTGACTAATAGTTTTAAAGTGCACCCTGCCTTTTGTTTAGAATAAGTATGTAAATTTTAGGGTATCTAGGAAAGATTCTCAGTTTTTTTTAAAGAGAAGGTGTTTTTTGTGGACATGGGAAATCAACATTGACTGCAGCACAGTCAACTGTTTTACACAGGTTATTTTTGTTGTTGTTGTTGTTGTTTTGTTTTATTTTGTTTTGATTTTGATTTTTGGATCACACCGGTGACCCTCCGGGGTTACACCTGGCTATGCCCTCAGAAATCGCTCCTGGCTTGGGGGATCATATGGAACACTGGGGGATTGAACCATCGTCCGTCCTAGGGTAGGGCACTCAAGGTAGACACCTTATGCCCTGTGCCATCGCTCCGTCCCGAGACAGTATTTTATTCAAATTATTTTCATTGTTGTATCATTTTCCTCAATTTACATGAGAACTAAAACTCCAATAAATTGGGTAGATTGCCTAGGAGAAACATACATACCAAGACAGGTTCAGAGTCTAGAGGTTTTCTACTCCCAAGTCATGCTGTTTCTATTTCATCACAGCAATTCTTTCATATAACTGATACTTCAAAAATGTCTATCAAGTAATAAATACACCAGATCTAGATAAATGAGATAGATCACTAGCCATATGACCATCCGAAGCACCCCTTTGACACAATGTATGAATTTATCTCAGCATCTTCTTCCATTAAGCAGGACCGGAATGGTGAACATTTCTCCAAAATAAGGGATATCAAAAATAAACATAATTTAAATCAATTTCTTGTTTTGAAGCTTTATTGACTTGATTTCTAGAATCTCGTGTACCTTTTTTAGAGATCTTGCCTAGCCTGTACTTTAAGGAAGGGTCCCCTCATTGTACATCATTCTGTAAACTTTAAGTGCTTGATGTGTCAGGAATCAGTATGCCCAGAGAAACAGTTTCACACAGGAAACTTGAAGTGTAGCGTTTTTATTCCATTGAAAACACAGTTCACAGATGATCCAGCCCTGCAAACATCTTACCCAGTGTAATAGATGGATTTACTTTGCATTTACTTTCTACCAGCAGGGGTTCCTCCTTTAACTACATTTTCAAACTACTTTTTGGACCTGGGTCAACACTAAAGTGACTTCTGTCATCATTTAGGTGCTAATCTGTCCCTACAGCAAGGCACTAGATTTCTGAAGTCAAATCAGTCTGGGCTTAGTTCTTCTCTGTCACAACAGAGCTACATGATCATTGCCTGAAGTGTTAATTTCTTTGACCTTCAGTCTTGTTGATTTATTTAAGGAAAATACTCAATGTATCTTTAAGGGGTGATGACATCCCAGTAATGGTAGTTGGATTGGGACATATTCCCTGCAACTGACATCTGTCATGAAGAATAGAAAAGTGTCTGGCAGTTATTGGGAGAAGGAAAAGACCAGAGTAGAGCCTGCCACAGGGGCAGAGGCGAGATGCTACTTGCTATGCCTCTACCCCTTTCTCTCTCTCTCTCTCTTTCTCTCTCTCTCTCTTTCTCTCTCTCTCTCTCTCACTCTCACTCTCTCCCCCCTCTCTCTCTCATCTAGACCTATAGGCCTCCCCTAGTCCTCCTTGGCTGGAAATTACCTATCTCTGAGAAACCATCCTGAAGAAGTAGACTTCAGGCTGGGAATAAAAGGATACACTATTCTCTCTGTTTCTATCTCTCTATCATCTATCTCTATCTTTTTCTATCTCAGGGCCTGCTCAAGCAGTGGTGGCTGTGGGTTGCTACATTTTGGCATCCTTTGGTGGGTACCTCACCTCACCTCATGTGACAACCGGGTTCCACAATCTTGCAGTCTTGTGGTCCTTGAAGTTGACGCTGGGTCTTTGCAAGGTCATTTGTAGAAGAAAAGAAAAGGAAAAATAACATTCATCTTAAATTTAGTTGTGAGGAGTCAAAATTATGTGACTAGAGCTGGGAAAATAACTCAAAGGGCTTCTGTCCATGTTGAACATGCTTGTAGCCCTGGGTTTGATCCCTGGCACTATATCATCCCATAAGCATTGCTGGAGAGCAACCTCTGAAAGTCAAGCCAGGAAGTAATACCTTAATGTTATGGTGTGAGTCTGTAGCCCATACAATAAAGGAAAACTGAAAAAATAGGAACTTCCCCAATACATGTTCAATATCTCCTATTGCGTACTGGTATAATGTGTGACCACCGCTGTGCTAGCAGGATTAACCTAGACTCAGACCATACTTTGGGCACCAAGGGGAGTACTTTGTCCTTGGGCTGATCACATTCTCTTTCCTTGCCAGTTGTACTTTAACAGGAACCAATTTTGCACTTCCACATAGATCCACACTCCAAATTGTGTTTGTTTTAAAATAATGAATGTGACATTATTCTGCCCATTGCTCTCTAGGGCTCTCTGTGCAAAATGTATTCATTTTACATTAGCAGAACTTCTGCAGATCAAGGAGCCAGTGCCTGAGCTGAATACATCGAGTAAAGAAGGTGCACCCCGTCGTTATCCTATCTCTCTCAGTAAACCCTTCCCAGGAGGATGCTGGCTGGCAAGACTTCTGCTGCCTGGAGAAACAGCCAAATGAGTCTGAAGACTTCTAGAACATCAGCTGGACAAGAAATGAAGCCGAAGCCAAGTCTCTGTTATGCCCTACCTCTCTTTGACTTCAAGTAATAAGACACAGCAGGCAGATCTCTTGGAGAAACCATCAAGGAAGTGTGATTGTATCCTGCATAAAACCAAGCCATAAAATGTTCCCTGTTACTGGAAGAGCAAGTAAATAAATCCAAGTTCCTCAACTATGTGACAGAGACAAGATGCAGCTGTTCCAGAGATGGTAGTGATGTCATTCCTGCTGAGAGTCATTATAAGTCAATAGAGTCTTGATTTAATGGAGTAGTTTTTCTTTTGTGACCTTGTCCAAAACTTTGACCTTGTCAAAACTGGTTTTTTTTCTCTATTTGAGGAAAGGGTCAAGATTTTCACAAGGCGTCTTTTGCTTTTAAGATATGAAACTTAGGAACCTTTTCTTTTCCACTTTCTTTAGCTATGAAGGTAGGAATTCACAGGCAAATATCAGCAAAAGTGCCAGAATAAGGGCATGCTAACCTAGTTATCAGTTCAGAAAACAATACTATTATTGCTGAATAGTGTTTTTCACAAAATACCCTTGACTCCTACTACTTCAGTTAGTGGCTGTATTTGTAAAGAGGCAATTAAGTGAAAATGGGATTATCAGGGAGGGCTCTAATGTGATATGATTGGTTTTCTTTTTATAGGAAGAGAAAATTTAAAGAAATCTACAGAGAAAGACCATGTGAAGTGACACCACTAATAAGCTAATGAGATTGAGCTCCATGGAAAACAATCTAGCCAATGCTTTAATCTCTTACTTCTAGCCACCAGAACTGTGAAGAAAGTTATTATTTAAGTTTGTGATATTTTTTTCATAGCAATCCAAACAAACTCACCTCACTGGCATCTTCTCTGCTACACTTCAATGAAGGACCTGAATAGGAAAGCCCTGAGTTCATCATGAGGGTCACAGCTCAGTAACAGGCGATACAGAGGTTCAAAAGTACTTCTTCCAACTTTCAAATGGTGCTCAAAAGTCATTATATATGAAGCTATTGGCCATTCTAATTAATCTAAGGATATTCATGAAGCTATTTTAAATCCTGTTACCCTCTATGAACACATATTTTTTTTTTGTTTTTGTTTTTGGGCCACACTCGGTAACGCTCAGGGGTTACTCCTGGCTATGGGCTCAGAAGTTGCTCCTGGTTTGGGGGACCATATGGGATGCCAGGGCATCAAACCACAGTCTGTCCGAGGCATCACCCCGCTGGCCCCATACCACATAATTTTTAATTCTGAAAATTTTACTTACTATATTTTTGCTGAAAAAAAATTCATTTTAAATATTTTCTTCAAACAAATAATAAATATAATGTTTTGAGTCTCTTTTCGATTGCTTCAATTTCTTTAAAATTCTAAAAAACCTACATAAAAGAGTATTATTCATCTTTAAACTTTTCAGTATACACATTAGTTTGGCTCAGTTTTATTTTTCCAACATTTGTTGGGCATTTGACTCCTGAGACAAATAGTTCTCATATATAGCAATCATCTCTGTCTTTTCCATCATCCATTTCTTTTTTAAGACAATGTTATGAAGTACTGAGAGACAATCTTTTGGGTAAAAGAGGTCAGAGAAGATGATCAAACTGGATCCAAGGATTTCCTTATACATAATGGTACCTTACATTTATTTACAGTGGTTAGTTAGGAAAGAACTGTGTTGGTAATAAATTATTAGTTTTCTCATAGGTCTCTGACATGTAAGAAGTGACATGCCACCTGCAGCTATGGATATATTGATTGTTTCTGTAATCTATTCTCTGATCTCAAAACAACCAACTTATCCTCACTTAAGCCCAATATTCAGTATGGAAGCAGCTATAATATGATTAGCAGTTTCATCTGCTTAAAATCTCAACAAAGGATCTTTCACTATGTAAAAAGACTCTGAAGGACTCTGGAGGAATTTTTGCTGCTCTGTGAATTTTACGTGTCATACATTATCCAGTAGAAATAAAAATTTCCTAATGATTATTCCTCTTAATGCCAATGGCTTGATCAACTGAGACATACATTGAGATGTCTCCCTTATTCAGCAATTGCTGGAGCTCAAAACTGACTACAGTCTCAGAATTATTTAATATCTTTGTGTATTCCTGAAAAAGAGAATAATGGACTTTGCTACTTATGTCCTAGAAAGGGCATTGAGGCAGTACACAGAATCTGAATACCATGAGATGCTGTGGAAATGATTCTACACAGCTATCCTCATACTTCAGTAAGTCTCAAAAGTCTTTATGACATTCCCTTCAGAGTTTCTAATTCCATAGATCTGGGGTGGACTCCAAAAGTTAAGCACCTATTAATAAATTCCAGATGATGTTGGTACTCTTTGAGAATCACTGCTAAAACTCATTCAAGATAGAACTGTAAGTGTTTAATGAAAATGATGCCATAGTTAACAGTCAGTCTCATCTCAGACTTACACGTTGAAATATTTAAAAAGACTAACCTTTTACTTCAATTACTTCAAACATCACTGTTATATACTCAAACACAATATCATTTTCTCTATAAGAAACACAACCAGTAACTGTAGATGGGGGATACAGCAAGCATCTTTATATGCCAGACTGAGAAGAATTCCTTCTCTTCACTTTTGTCTTAGCCAAGAATTGGGTGTTCATATCCCCTGAGATCTGTCTGTTTCACTTACTCAGCAGCATTTCATTTTATTCCCTGGAGAAATTTCCTTTTCCAGACAGTGAACCAAATATTGCAATGCTCTTTCAATCCAAGAAGAATAGGGACAGCCCTTGGGTATTTATTTGCATAGAGAAAAGCAGTGAGGTTTGGGCAAGAATGAGATTAAGTGGCACAAATGAAGTATTCAACCACTAGAAGCAAAATTTTCTGAGTTCCAATAGCTACATAGAAGAAAGAGGATGGGCCCGGGCATTGATCTGATTCAGCTTCATTGAGCATTCTTAACTAGACAACAGTCACGTGCTGAGTGGTAACAGTCACAAGAAATTACACAAATTGCCTAGCACTACTTATACATAGTCTACAGATCATCTTAAATGCTTACAGGGGTCTCTATGTAAGAGAAATGCTCTACCTTGTATCTCAAGAGAGAAAAGAACAGTAGGAGATCCAAGAATAGCATTTTCACTATCTTCAAGAAATGCATGCTCATATTAGGTAGAGTTAATAAAGCACTGTATCAAGACTGAAAAGACTCAAAAAATAGTATTGTCCTCTCAGAGGTCCTAGTCTAAGAATTTAAAGGGTAATATCTGAAGAAAACAATGATCTTCTATCACAATTGCAGCCATTCTGAAAGTGCAGTCAGTGTAAATTACTATATTTTCCTTTCCTCGTGATTGCAATTATGGTGCTTAAATAAAGATAAAATATTAAAAAAATAAAGAAAGGACACAATACTTGTGTCAACAAATATATTGGTACTATATTAGCAATAGGGTCATTGAATATATTGGCTGGCAACACACTTGTACTCCTTTATTCCAAGTTGATGCTTATATGTTTCTCCCAATCTAGGAAGAAATCTATAGAAATTTGCATAGCTTTCTACTCCTGTAAGAGTCCATTTTTAGGGACATTGCAAGAGAGCAGTTCATGTCTTCTTTGATATCCCTTTCCTGGCCTTCATCTATGCTAGAGTTTCTATGGGTAAAGGGTTCAGTCTTCTCTGGGCTGGTAGTGGTACCAGATGAAACTCTTATCAATGACAAATTCCTCCAAATCCTGTGTCTTGGTATTAGTACATCTCAAAATTTCATAGGGTCCCTTTTCTATCTGTATGCCTGCCTCACTCCCTTCTACAGAATGGAAGTCATTCCTCAGAAGATCACCAGACAGATTTTAGAATAAGTATATCTTCCCTCAGAGAAGGAGAACAAGCGCCTGGACAATTCATTTTCAGACACCAAGGGACTAGCACAGATTTGAGACTGGTAGATTGCTTTTAAAGCAGCTAGGAAAGAAGATGAAAACAGATGGGAACATGGAAAAGAAAGATAAAGCAAGTGAAAAACTTGAGTCAATTTGAGTCAGTCTCTTTTACATTTACTGAGATTATTTTGAACTACAGCTTATAACACGTATTAAAACTTCTGTTGTCACAGAATAGGATCAGACTCAGAAAATGCATCACCTGCTCTGAAGTTGAGCTATGAGGTGCATTGCTACTTCCAGTATGCCTGACTCCACCAAACTGTCGACCCAACTACAATAGAGTTTTTGCTGTTCTTTAGACATACCACTTCATTTCTAATGCAATCCTACATACTTTCTCCGTACAGAGTATATTTTTCCTGGTATAGTTTTACAACTCTTCAAAATTTTAGGTGTTTGCTTAAATATCATTTATGACCATTGTCTCTATAATAAGTCTTTTCCCCAAGATACTCTTAAATCTCTCATGATAATGTACTTTTTATCGTAACAACTTTTACCTGCTAAACCAAATGTTATATGTTGAACTATTATTATAGAACTCCAGGGAGTCAAAGACTTAATCATTGATCTAATTTGTACACCTCAACATCCCTAAAGCCTAAAATGAGTGTTTTATGTAGAAAGAAGTATTTCAATAAATGTCTACTCAGTGAAAGAAATACTATTAAAAACACTCATAGTAGTGCTGAGAGGAGAGCATTCGGGGAAAAAAGAAAAGGGGAGAAAATTATTCAAAATTAGGTATTTATAACAATTTTTAAAAATAAAAATAACTGTGATTTGCAGAGTAAAGTTGACAATATCATCCTCATTAAAGACACATTCTTTTTATCAAGATTGTGTTCCCTGATGACCAGTTTAATTTTAATTAACATTTTAGAACATAAAGTCAAATGGTGGAGGACATATATTTGAAGCCAGACCAACTTGACCTTCATATCTACAGTTAGTAAATTTGCTATTTATGAAATTTTGGTTAGTCAATTACCTCTCTGACCCAAGCTATCTTCCTTATTATTAAAATGATAAATTCTGTTTCCCAAGGTTTCCTATGTGCAATTACAAAAGATAACTACTTGAAAGCGCTGAAAAATTCTTGGTTCTATAATCAACCCTGCTCCCATAACTGGCCAGAAATTAGTATGTTTGTTGCTGTTTTTAAAGTGTGTTGACATATTTTCATTCTCAGTAATTTACTTAAACTTCAGGGTTGGATCTAAAGATTATATTGTCTCCTTCAGCTGCCCCAGGGAATAAGCTGTGTTTTAATGGAATCACATTCCTCCACAGAGCCTGCCCTGAAAGACTCTAGCTGCATATTGCCATCAGCCTTGGCTATTCCTCTCTCGACCTTGTATAAGAAGGAGGGCAAGTGGTTCCCTTGGGCCAGTTGAATGAGCAGGGAATCTGATAATAAGAGGCCTGCCTGAATTTGGCTTCCTGTCAGCAAGTTTGCCTTTAGCACTCATCCTCTCCCCATAGACAAAATGTGCCACAGTAAGAATAGGTTTCATACTGAAACTTACAGACCCTTGGGCAGAAAACTGATCTGAAGACCCATCAATCTTTATTACAATGAGAAAAATTAGAGCTAGAAGTGTCCCATAGAGGCAGAACTGCCTTTTTCCCCTCTTAAGAAAAGGATAGCTCCCACAATTAGCCTATAGCAAAAGTTTCTAAAACACACTAACACATTTTCTCTTTTAAAAAGTCCATTTTGTGTGTTCCATTTCCTTTTCCTTATCCCTTCCACCACTTCTAGCTATTTAATCTAATGGTCAAAAGAAATCAAAGGGAAATGATAGGTTTTTTTTCCTGAATTATGCGAATAGGCACCATTCCATTCCAACAATCTGGGAAAATGGCAGGCAAGACACTTGAGTCCACAGAAAGTTTCATACTCTTAATATGACTAGCTTCCTGCTGTCTAGCCTCTCTGGTTACCAGGAAATTGGAAGATGCTCTTAGACAGTGGTTCCAAAAAGTAGAATACCAGAATTAGTGGAGAACTTTTTACAAAATTTGAATTACTGACCTTATGTTCATCTACTAAATCCAATATTTTGAGGGAGAAGGTGAAGAAAGGCATCCATCAAGTATGCAAAGAAATTTTAGGGCTCTTTTAGCTGGTACTTTTTTTTTCAGAGCATGGGTACACATACTCTTCAATTTTGGGAACTTCTCAGCAATGATGTCTTTGACTGTTGTTTCTTCTTTTCTTTCTGGGTCTTGTGACCCAAATGATTCTTACATTGTTTTTGTTGAATATTCTCCACTTATTTTGAGGATATTTTCATTTTCTTTTCATTTATTTGAAGGTTCTTTTCCAAACTCCTCTGCTTTATAAAGGTATTAAGTAGCTCATCTTCCAGATGGCCTATTATATTGTCTGCAGATGTTGTTATGCTGGTGAATCCTTCCTCTTAATTTTTTTTTATTTTACCTAGAAGTTTTAAGTTATTTTCCAATTGAATAAATGCCCAAATTAAGAAACAAAGAGTGTCAGAATGGATTATAAAATTTAAACCAAAATTTTTCTGCCTGTGAGAACTACACAGAGAACAAAGTCAATAGTTGAACGACAATCCTTCAAACAAATAACTTCCTTATAAAGAACGAGTTGACTATATGAATATCAGATGGCAAGACTTCATGTTAAAAATGGTTAGATAAGAGAAAATCAATTATTAATAATCAAAGGATATGTCTATCAGAAATAATTAACATTCCTAAATATAGAGAGACAAAATGACATGCCAGAAAAATACTCAAAGCAACTGATAATAGATTTGAAGAAAGGCATAAATAACAATATAGTAGTAGTGGTGACTTCAACAGAACTCTGTATCCTCAAAGTTGAATACACAAAGTTATTCAGTGTACGTGGGACAGTTTCCAAGGTACACCATATATTAGGCCACAAAGCATACTTCCATAAAATCAACAGCATTGAAATATTATCAACTATCTTCTCAGATCATGATGCCTTAAATATGGAAGTGAATTATAAACAGAAGTGGAGAGGTAACTTTAGCACAGTAAAATTAAACAGTCCACTACTAAACAACCAGTTTGTAGAGGAGAAAAATCAAAGAAGAAATAAAACTATTCCTGGAAATAAATAAATTTAAAATATGAATTATTGGGCCAGAGACATAGCACAGCAGTAGGGTGTTTGCCTTGCAAGTGGCCAACCCAGGACCAATGGTGGTTCAAATCCTGGCATTCCATATGGTCCCCCGTGCCTTCCAGGAGCAATTTTTGAGCAGAGAGCCAGAGTAACCCTTGAGTAGTACGAGGTGTGATCTCAAAAATATGAATTATCATAATTTGTGGTACACAGCAATAAATAAATGCTGTGCAAGCATTTATCAGAAATGAAGAAAGAGTCTATATAAGTAACTTGAGATTGAAAAATGACCCTAAAAATTAGCTGAAAGCAGATGGGCAGAAGAAAATCAAATGATGAACAGAAGATAAAGAATTTGATTTTCAAAAGCAATTCAAAATATCACTGAAAGCAAGAATTGGTTTTTAGAAATAATAAACAAGATTGATAAAAACATATAGCAAGAATCACAAAGAGAGAATAAGAAACTTATAAAACAGAGTCAGAAATTAAATAGCAGATATCATAACAAATAATATAGAAATTTAAAGGCCAATCATGGATTACTTTGAGAATCTGTACACACAAATAAAGAAACCTGGAAGAAGTTTATAAATCATCAGACTCATATAACCTACAAAGATTAAAATAAGACAATCTGAAATACATGAACAGACTTATCACTAGTGAGAAAATTAAAATATTATTCAAACGACTTCCCAAAAACAAACAAAAAAATGGACCCAGATGGTTTCAATAATAAATTTACTTAAACCCTTAAAGAAGGTCTAGTGCCCATACTTTTCAGAATCTACCAGGAAATTAAAGAAACAGAAACACTCACAAACAGTTTCTATAAACTTACTTTCACCATGAGTCTAAAGGCAGACAGAAACACCACATAAAAGCATTACAGGCTTTTATTCATCCTTGATGAACACAGATCAAAAGATATTCAAAAAAAAGACTAGCTGATATAATCCAATAATTCATCAAGATGGTCAGTCATACACCATGAAAAAGTTGTATTTGCACCAGAGATTTTATATTCTTTAACATATGTAAGTTAATCAATTTAATATACCATATCAATAAATAAAAATATTTTCTTAAATATTTTTAAGAAAAATAAAACAGTATGGTAACATTAAAAATAGACAACATAGATGAGGGCTGGAACGACCAGTCATGATATGAAGCTTACCACAAAGATTGGTGAGAGCAGTTAGAGAAATAACTGTACCAACTACTATCATGACAATAGTAGTATGTGATAAATAGAATACCTATCTTGAACACAGGTTAATGTAGGGGAAGAGAAAGATAGGTGGTGGGAAGATAAATGGTGGTGGACAGATTGCATTGGTGAAAAGGAATGTAATTTTTATAACTGAAGCCCAATTTCAAACATGTTTGTAACCATAGTGCTTAAATAAAGATAAAAAATAAAATTATTCTAAAAAATTATAGGATCATAGAAATAGATGGAATAAAAACATTTGACGAGTTCCAACACCCATTTATAATAAAAAAAAAACCTCTCGGGGGTCGGGCGGTGGCGCTAAAGGTAAGGTGCCTGCCTTGCCTTGTGCTAACCTAGGTCGGACCGCGGTTCGATCCCCCGGTTCCCCATATGGTCCCCCGTGCCTGCCAGGAGCGACTTCTGAGCGAATAGCCAGGAGTAACCCCTGAGCGTCACTGGGTGTGACCCAAAAACCAAAAAAAAAAAAAAAAAAAACCTCTCAAGATAGGAATGGAAGGAACTTTTCACAATATAGTCAAGACCATTTACCACACAGCCATGACAAATATATGCAAGAGGGAAAAAATAAAAGCCTTTCCTTTAAAATCTGACACAAGACAAGGTTACCCCTTCTTATCACCTCTTTCCAACATAGTACTATAAGTACTTGCCATAGCAATAAAGCAAGAAAAAGATATCTAAGGCATTTAGATAGGAAGCGGATAAATCAAATTCTCACTGTAGATGACAAGAAACAATATTTAGGAAATCATCAATAATATACAAACAAGATTCTAAAACTAATCAGTTTGTATACTAAATTGAATAGCTACATAATTATAAATCTATGACTTTACTATGTACAAATAATGAAAGAGAAGGAGATAATATTACTGGCTTTTGTTCTACCTGCACTATCTTAATTTTTCCATTTTCAGACTACTGTTCAGCAAACACACCTCAGTTTCAAAATTTCCTTTTTGCTCTACTTAACAAGTATGCACTTCAACAATAATATATCAGCAGCAATGACATTTATTCCTAAATAAATTGGTCAACATATAAGAAAGTTATATGTATGAAGCAAAATTACAATGTGATATTACTAGATATTTAAAAATAAAGTAATTACAACTTCTCTTCCCATTAGTTTCTAGCTTAAAAAATGATTCATAGATGGTGTCATTGTCAAAAAGTTATCCCCAAGTTTCAGTTCAACACTTTTCTTCTTTTATTGAATCTATTAGAAAACATAAAAATAATGCCCAATATTTGTTTTTTCCAAAGTTCTGTGTTTACCTTGTGAGATGGCTTAATGTATGATCATGCCAAACATCTTTACTTGTTTGAATTTAGGATTTAGGGAAAAAAGAAAATAAAAATGGCTTCTAGCCCAGGAGGCATTTGCAAAATTACAAAGCAAACAAAAAGAATGGGAAAATGATTGGTCAGATGTTCCAAACAATGTTTTCCATTTTATTATTAAAAATTACTCCTAAAATAAAGACTGGTTAGGGTAACAGTACTTGGCTCTAGTTGTGGGTTGAATTGTCAAATTTTGTTCTGAATTAGATAGGCCAAGCTTTCCGAGGTGCTGAATAAATTTTAATTTACTCTCTACATTTGAAAGGTGGCTAAATCAAAGTATATTAGAAAAAGGCCAAATATTAGGAGGACAAAGAAAGCCATAATATTAGAAAAATAACCTTTACTTCAGGTAAAAAATTCTGTAACTTCCTAGTAAATTACTTTCCTATTTTCCTTGTGTTCTATTATATTTGTGCTTTACTTCCATTAAAAGATATTCACTTCGTGAATACGAATTAACAATCTTTTCTGCTTCTACTTATGTGTAAGCTGGATCCCTTTTGTACAACAACTCTAATCCTCTTACTTGTACCTCCTAGTTGTTAAATTAACTTTATATTTTATGCTCCAAACCCAACTAAGCATTAGCACATTACATCTCAGTTTTCTGTTGTGCTGCTCCAAATCTGTTTGATCTCACATGTATTCATACTTCCAGCTCTGTCCATAACATTAAAATGGGAGCAATAATCGTTTTCCCATTTCACAAAGATATCCCCTTTGCTCTTATCTCTATTATAACAATAATTCTCTAAGAACTCACCCTGCTCTATGAGTTAAAAGCTAAATTTCAGACTTCTCCCAGCTGAAATAGTAATATAATAAATATCAAGGAATATTCATTAGTATGAAAAGTTTTGAGCATTGTTATACCCCAAATTTACCCTACCAGATCAGACTAAATAACACAATAAATCCAAAATAAGGTTCATCTACAGTAAAATGCAAGAATGATATTTAAAATACAGAGGCACAGAATTTGATGTATGAGCTATCTGTAGAGCAACTCAATGTTTAACACTGAACACTATTTTACTTTTTACAAAAATCCTTTCTGACTTTATTTCTGATAAGTATATAAATTTCATTCTCAAACGTATCTGTGGAGGATAGATTTTGGTTCTTTTAAATTTACAAATGAGTACTGAGAGATTAAAAAAAAAGCAATCAGATGACCTAGAAGACAATCTTACTGTACAAAGATAAAGACAGCCAAGCTCCCTTTGTAGTTTAAAATTAAGTGTCTAGTGAAGAAGATTATAAGAAGTCAGTATCAGTTGGGGTTATGGACTTTCAGTTTTATCATATATCAAGAAGATTCTGTAAGGAGATTAATGGTTTAATGTATATTAAGACATTAAAAATTCTAGGACTCAAGGTATTCTAATGCTCCAGAGGAACTTGGAAACAGAAGACTCCACAATAGATTGTGTATATGAAAAGAATGTGTAATAATAAAATAACGAGATTTATGGATATGAAATAGTATGGATGACTTGCCTTGTTTTAAATTTTTTTCTAAGACTCTGGACAGATATGTTTATAACTAAGACCTGTGAGATCATACAGACTTCGAGTTGCCTTTATATAGGACATCATGTTGAGCATCTTTCCATGAAATATAAATGTCATGCTTCTAGCTTCACTGTGGCATGTTTTTATTAATATGTTAATGCAACTTAGGGTACTTTGAGATCTAGGTAAAATGCAAAAAAAATCTGATAGGACTATATTCTTATATAATTTCTATATGCAATTTACTCCTTATCTGTCATTGATTATTAGGCTATTTGATAACTAATAGAACATATCAGGTTTTGGGGCCGGGCGGTGGCGCTGAAGGTAAGGTGCCTGCCTTACCGTGCTAGTCTTGGAAGGACCGCGGTTCGATCCCCCGTGCCCCATATGGTCCCCCAGGCCAGGGGCGACTTCTGAGCGCCTAGCCAGGAGTAACCCCTGAGCGTCACTGGGTGTGGCCCAAAAACCAAAAAAAAAAAGAAAGAAAAAAAAAAAGAACATATCAGGTTTTACAGGAAGATGAGTTTTGCTGAAGCCAGGATCATCCTCCAACCTGTTAATAAGTGGCATAGAAACCCAGTTACTAACTATAACATAGGTCCAAGGAGGAAAATGTACATAAATCTCAGCAAAAGAAAAATTAAGCAAGAAATTAACCAGACTAATAGGATTTTATTTGCTTATCATTTTGCTGCCTAAGAGAGTGTTTTTAACATAATATCCTATTAAGCGAGTTAATGATTATACTATAAAATAGATGTTCTAATTATTTTAAAGATAAAAACTGAGACATGCGAGGTTACACAGACAAAAATACAGTGCACTATTATATGCAGGACACCACCCAGGCTAGTGTTTTATAACTTCAAGTCAAATAGACTTCAGTGGGTCTTCAGAAAACTTTCAAGGAAACTTCAAGGTGAAAAACAAATAAATGGAGTCCATGGCTTCAGACTACAAGGACAAAGTATAGGACAGGGTGGCCAAATGGAGGAATCAAGTTTAGAAAAAGGTCATTATAATAAAATGGTTAAGAAACAATTGACTAGAAATAAGTATGTAGATATACATAAACATATGCAACATCTTATTTACAGACACACATATATAAATGAACACATATATATTCAAGGAAATGATTGATCTGTTATGTATGTCTATCATACATATCTAATAAAGTAGTTGTTATTTACATGAATAATACTTGAAATAAGAATTATGTTTCTAAGGAACTGAATTTTTGTTTTTACTATATATTTTGTTTTGAGAGGTCCTACCCAGAGACTTTCAGGGGTTACTTCTGACTCTGCACTCAGGAATCCTTCCTAGCAGTTCTTTGGGAGCATATGAGACATCATGGATAGAACCAGGTCAGCCTCTGCCAAGGCAAGTACCATACTTACTGTGAAATCTTTCTGGCCCCAGAAACTTAATTATTAAAGCATAAAGTCATAAAAAGTAGGAAAATATTGTAAGGCTAAAGAACAAAATCATAAAGGACTTCATAAAATATTGTTGTTTAAGCTTCTTAGCATTCCTTGTAAGTACATTACAGATCACTCATTGACCATATCTCTATTAAAACTGCATAGTCATTTTGATGAATGACTAAAATCCTCTAGGAATCTAAAGACCTTTTTGAGACTGTCTTAACTGCTTCCCTCATTTCAAATTAATGTTGCAGGGGAAACTCAATAGAATGTCTAGAGATTGAGCATAACCAGCATGCCCTAGCCAAGTTATTCTGATAAAATATTTCACCTCCCAGATAAAAGCTTATTGCTGTCCTGTAAGGTTCTTTATGATGAACTTAAACTTCTCAACAACAAATGAAAATTCAGCCTTGCTATATGTGTAAATTGCAAATTTCTTTCACTTTTCATACCTATACCTAAACTCATGTTATATTCTCTTTCTTCTATTTCTTTTTGTACACAGTATACTATATACTTAAGTTTTCAAAGTTCTCTGTAAGCTTTATATACTTACTATTCAGCTGTATAATCTAAGATGTAATTTGTTTACTTTCATAATATTCCAGTATTTATTTTTATTGATTTGATATTTCTTGAAAATGAAATAAATGTTTATGCTAAATTATAAACTCCTAGAGCACACATAATTTCTTTACATTGTACTCAATAAAAAAAAACCTTAAGTGTTCTTTCAACATCTGTGTTTCAGGGCCGGGCGGTGGCGCTGCAGGTAAGGTGCCTGCCTTACCGCGCTAGCCTTGGACGGACCACGGTTCGATCCCCCGGTTCCCATATGGTCCCCCGTGCCTGCCAGGAGCGACTTCTGAGCGAATAGCCAGGAGTAACCCCTGAGCGTCACTGGGTGTGGCCCAAAAACCAAAAACCAAAAAAAAAAAAAAAAATCTGTGTTTCAATCATGATCACTATTTATAGAACTAAAGAGAAAACAGAGGTTTCTCCAGCTTGATTTATGTCTCTTATGAGTCAGTAGATATGCACAATTATTTTCTACCTCACTTGTAAACTGGAATAGCTTCCATAGGTAAGTTAGCTTCAATAGATAAGAGTGACAAACTATAGAAGGCACAGAAAGATAGCAAAGCGGTAGGGCATTTGCCTTGCATGATCTAGGACAGACCCAAGTAACCCCTGTAAGGCACTGGGTGTGGTCCAAAATCCAAAAATAAAAGAGTGACAAACTATGAATATAGATAAATTTTGGAAAAATTAAATATTATTTATTTATAAAAAGAAAATTTTATGATTGTAAAATGGATATCTTATGTCTTAAATATGTTATTTATTTATAATGTATATAAAATGACTAAATTAGGGCAGTAGTATTTTGAGAATGTTTTTTCAAAGAAATTAAAGACAAAAATACCAACCTAAAATTTTATACCCATATAAAAGTGTTTATTAGTAAAGAAGGCACAAATATTCTGAGAATAATTCCTAGAAATATTCTATTTATTTTAATAGAAATTAAAAGTATTTCTCTGAGTAATATTTTAAGTAAGTAAAATTAACCAAACTGCCTTCCCAGATTTTCTCCTCGACAAGGATTGTCATAACCCTGTGGTCCTAGAGCTTATGAACCAGATTCTGCCAGAGGATCTTATTGACTCAACCCTATATTCTTCTTACTTAGGTCTTCTCTAACTCAGAACTCCTTTTCTTAGCCTCCCTAGTTTGGGATGAAGCTGTAGTAGCACATAATGAAGAAGAAAAGTATGAAGAATGAAGACATAATCTATGAAAAGTTTGGGACACAGGAAAAATATTAATAGGGAAGTTCAGACAGAGCATTATAAGTATCTGTCAAGGAAAAAAGAACAGACTTAACTCATATTCAATAAGCTAGAAAACTAGAATTCAAACAATGTAGGGGACCCAAAATAAGTAGATAAAGGTAAAAGATAATAATACAAGCATAGATTAGTGATATAAAAGTTAAAAACGTTATATGAGTAGTCAACGAAACCAAGTTTGTTTTTTGCAGGAATTGAGATAGACAACACACTGGCTGGACTCATAAAGAAAAAAAAAAGAAATTCCTGGTCAATTTAAAAAAATTAAAGAATAGAAATGATAAAAGACCCTTCAAAAATGCAAATTATTTGAGAATAACTTTATGCCACTAAATTGCAGTAGAGTCAAAAAGACAGCATAGTGATTACAGTCATTGCCCTCCTCACAGCAGATTCCAATTTGAATCCTAACACCTAGATGGCCTTCTAAGGACCTCCAGGATCAATCCCTGACCACTCTTTCAAAAGCACACTTTGACCAGTGTTGTGCATGGCTTAATATCATAAAATAGAAAGGGAATTGGAAAATCTAGAAGAAATTTAGATATCTTTAGTCTCACAATCTTCCAATCCTAAATCATAAATAAGTAAAAGTTTGAACAAGCTTAGGACAATCAAGGAAGTTGTGCTATCAAAAATCTACCCAAGAACAAAATCTCGGAACCAGATCGGTTCACAAGTGAGATAAAAGAGACAATTTAAAGAGAATATATTAGCCATCCTTTTTAAACTTTTCTAGAAAATTTAAAAAATGGGAATCTTTCTTGATAGTTTCTGTGAGACCATCATTATCTGACATAAAAGTGAAAAATGTTGGTTTTATCTAATGTTCGTGGGTCTTCAATAAAACCATTGTGAAAATCAAATAAAACTATACATAAATGTAACATAAAAACCCATAATCAAATAGTTTATCCCAAGGATAATAAAAGACATAAAATCAATTAGTGCAATTTCCACTTTAACAAAAAGAAGGGGACACCATATGATTACCTATATAAATGAAAACATTTGACAAGATTCAGTACACATGGGGCTGGAGTGGTGGTGTAGGCAGTCGGGCATCTGCCTTGCACACACTAACCTAGGATGAACAAGCAGTTCAATTCCCCGGCATCCCATATGGTCCTTCAAGGGAGATTTCTGAGCACATAGCCAGGGTATGGCCCCAAAATAAAATAATAATAATAACAATAGTAATAATGTTCAGCACACATAGAAAATATCAACAAAATGGGGATTGAAATAACTTCTCTCAATACAGGAAACAGGTTAAAGGGATATACAACAAACCTACAGTTAACATCATCCTTATGGGGGAAAAACAGAAAGCATTTTCTTGTAGGAGAGATACAAGACAAAAATGTTCCCTTATAACCCTACCATTAAACATAGTATTTAATGCTCTTGATCCAGAGCAGTGTACAATGTGTCTTTCACACAGCCAACCCAGGCTCAATTCCCAGCATCGCATATGGTTCCCTCAACCTATCCCCTGAACCCCTGAACTTTCAGAACAACCCACATCTCTCTGAGCTTGAAGTCAGAATTACAATACTGAGTATTGAGTGTGATCCAAACACCAAAACCAAACCAAAATAAATAAATCTAATCAGACAAAAAGAAAAATAGAAGGAATTTAAATTGATAACGAATTCAAACTAACGGTATTTACAGTCATAAATATTATATATAAAATGGATCGTGAAGATTTATTTAGGATAAATAAACCTACACATCAAAGTAACAATACAAAAATTAGTGCAGATTTATGTTGTCTTCTCAAATGTAAATGATGACACAATAGAAAACATATTATTCCTTTTACTATCATGACAAAAAACATTTATTCAAATATCTAGGAGTAAATTTAACACAGGAGATTTAATAACAAGTGTGTAAAAACTATGCATAATTTTGAAATAATTAAAGATGAAAATAGAAAGATTTTCCTTGCTCAAAGATGAGAAGAATTAACATGGTTAAAATGGCCATTTTCGGGGCCAGTGAGGTGTCTTTCAAGCGCTAGCATAGGACAGACAGCGGTTGGATCCCCAGGCGTCCCATATGGTCCCCCCAAGCCAGGGTCAATTTCTGAGCGCTTAGCCAGGAATAACCCCTGAGCATCAAACGGGTGTTGCCCGAAAAACCAAAAATAAATAAATAAATAAATAACCATTTTCCCTAAAGTAATTTACTGATGCAATGCAATTCTCATAAATATTTTTATGCATGCTTTTCAAGAATACTGAAAAGTGCTTCTAAAATTCATATGGAATCACAGAACTCCCAAAATAGACAAAACAATCCTTAGACAAAACACAGAATATACTGCATTTCCAGAATATGATCTATATTACAAACTATCAATAAAAACTGTATGGTATTGGGACAAAGTTAGACTTTCAAGTAAGTGGATTCGATTTAAGAGGTTAAGAGATAAACACTCCAAATTACAGGCAGTTAATTTATGACTAATTACTTAGGAGCATAAATTAGATCAGAGCATTTTCAAAGGATCATAGTAGGTCACTGAATAGCTGTATGTTAAAAGAAAAGGAAGAAGAAACTAAATATCACTCCTATTTTATACCATACACAGAAGAAAATTCTAAATGGATTGAAAACTTTACTACTAAACCTCTATTTACAAAATAGATTGAGTAAAACATTCTCATGTTTCTCCAAGACTTTGACATCATCGGAGACTTCAATGATGGGACTGCATCAGATAAAAAGCAGAAAGAAAGAAATGCACTACCTCAAACCAAAATGCTTCTACCCTGTGAAATAGGTCTATAATTTCACACTAAGGCACTAAAGTCACTCCACTGATTGGAAGAAAAGTCACACATCATATGCCAGGCAGAGAGCTAATATCCAAAATATGTAAAGAACTCTGAAAGTTCAATAATAACCAAATCAATCAAATAGAGAAGGAAAATAATTAAACAGCACAGTGATGGGTGACATATAAAAATTGTTTATAATCACTGATTTTTAGAGAAATACAAGTCAAAATAAGAGTGAGATAACCATGCCATAAAGCAAGAATGATATATATATAAGAAGTCTGGAAAAAGTATATAGGTGTGGCTATGACAAGAAAGAAATTTTCATTCACTGCTAGTGGGGATCAGCTTCTGTGAAAATGATTTGAAGATTTTGCTACAGTAAAGCTTCCATAGAGCTCTACAATTTTAACTCCTAGATGTCTACTTCGAAAACACAAAAACATTAATTCAAAAGGTACACATACACCCCATATATTCTTGCAACCTATAGTCTATTGGTTTTGGTCCATACTACAGTTCTGGCCCCATCACAGCATTATTTACAGTAGTCAAGTACTGGAAACAATACAAGTGCCCAATAACAGATAAGATTAAAAAATGGTTTAATAAAACATAACAGAATATTACTCAACTCAAAAGATTAAAACTTGTAGTTTACAATTTGGATGGTATAACATGGTACAGCATTTACAATAAAGTACAGGAGTACTTCAATTATAAATATTATAATATAAATAATATATTTATCATATAAATAAATTCACAAATAATATGTGCATTATAATGATATATAATATAAATAATAATATAATAATATTACCATTATCAAGATAATAACACATATCGTTTTAATATAAAATGTAAATGTAAATTATTCTGGTTGATATAATAATGACCTGGGGGAAGATGTATAAAAACAAATGAATAATGAGAAACTAATATATCAGTAATATAAAAAGTCTCCTAAATTGACTATTGACTATATGGAAATCACAATGCATGAATCTCTAAGTATTTATATATATATATACATATATATGTGTGTGTGTATATATATATAAACACATGAGAAGCTGTGTGTATAGAAAGGATAAAAAGGAGTTATAGCATGCTAAGCTTCTTGCATTATTCATGAAATGGTAAAAGAGCAATATTTATTAAATCTTAATAAATTAGGGAATAAATCCAAACTTATTGCTGGTATACTTGCCAGAAACCACATTTAGCTTTTTAAATGTAAATTCATAAACCTGAATTAATATTAGTTAATATTTATAATTCCTGTGGCATCACTGTTTCAGGTGTTTAACACACATATAGTGACTTTTGGGGTCGGGGAAATTTTATTGAACCAAATCTGGTAGTGCTCTGGACAGCTCCTTGTTCTGTGTTCAGATGTTGTTCCTTGGCAGGCCATGTGATGCTGAAGTCAAGCAAGAGTGTCCTACATGCAAAGCATGCTCTCAGTCCTTTGTAATTTCTCAGACCCTCCAGTGATTATTTTATCAGACATCACAGAAAGTTATGTAATACGGACTAAAATAAAATGAAATGAAATCAATAATAGAATAATAGTGTGTAAGTAGAATTAAATTAGCTCAAAATATAATTGCAAAACTATAGTTATGACAAAATAAAAACAAATGGTAAGGGATAAATTTAAACATAATTATATAATAGCTATATAATTATATTAAATACAAGTATACTGAATTTAAATTTTTTCTAATGATAAACTATAACTATTATGCTATATTATATACATTTGTTTTATACTATATGTATTATAATATGTGAAATATTAATACTGAATCTTTGAATAGTCTCTTAATAACCCCAAAACAAACTTACTTCAGAAAAGTGGCAAATTTAATTAAAATGTAATATAATAATCTTATGTTTAGTCACATAAAGAAAAATCTTAGAATATATATTCTGGGGCCTGGGAGATAGCATGGAGGTAAGGCGTTTGCCTTTGCCTTTTATGCAAAAGGTCATCGGTTCGAATCCCGGTGCCCCATATGGTACCCGGTGCCTGCCAGGAGCAATTTCTGAGCACAGAGCCAGGAGTAACCCCTGAGCCCTGCCGGGTGTGACCCCCCCAAAAAAAAGAATATATATTCTATAGAAATATATATATATCACACTATATATATTTTATATATATAAGAAATATATTATAAACATATTTAGGCACATAAAGAAATAACCCAGTAAAATATAGAACTAAATATAAAATATAACTTTATACTTTAATTCAAATTATGAATGGATGACATATTGAACTTAATGAAACTAATAGTTCTCTAGGAAAGAAAATTATAAATAAAAAATCAGGAGAAATTAGAAATTTTAGTTAAATATCATTTTATTTTAAGGCATGAGCTCAGGATCATGCTTGTTTAATATTAAAATAATAAAAAATGAGAGGATGAATAGATAGATAGAGGGAATGAAGAAAGAAAAGGGTTAAGGAAATTCTCCTGTAATAATAAACATATCTAGGATTATGTATTATTTTCTAAATAAATGCTTGATTAAAAAGAACTCAATTTTTTCCAGAATATTCCATTGTAGGAGTTAATGAAAAAAAAGATAAAATGAATCTTAATATACATTTTGACCTTTGAGTGAAGACAAGTCAATAAAAATATTTTAATGAGGGGCCCAGGAGATAGCATGGAGGTAAGGCATTTGCCTTTCATGCAAAAGGTCATCAGTTCAAATCCCGGTGCCCCGTGCCTGCCAGGAACAATTTCTGAGCATGGAGCCAGGAGTAACCCCTGAGCACTGCCGGGTGTGACCCAAAAACCAAAAAAAAAAAATATTTTAATGAGGGGCCGGAGAGATAGCATGGAGGTAAGGCATTTGCCTTTCATGCAGAAGGTCATTGGTTCAAATCCCAGCATCCCATATGGTGCCCTGTTTCTGACAGGGGGTGATTTCTGAGCATAGAGCCAGGAGTAACCACTGAGCGCTACCAGGTGTGACCCAAAAACTATATATATATATATATATATATATATAGTTTAGTATGATCACAAAATTGTGAAGTCACCAATACTATGTGATTTGTTTTGTCACCCACAAATCTGCAGGAGTCATAATGTCACCATTTTTGGTGTCCTTTTTGGGAAATGTGACAGTATTTACTGTTTAGAGTCAGGATTTACCAAGCACATGACTTAGCCTTATAATTTAATTTTAAAATTTTTCTAGTCATTCTAGACATTTGAGTGTCTCCTGTGGAGCTCAGGGCGCTTATCTGATTCTCTAATCAGATTGACTTCAGGAAATGAAAGGCAGGTCAACTCTGAAAAGCCATAGATCTCCACTCACAAAAATGACAATGACAGACTAACATTAATTGTACACTTTCAAATCTAAAAAGTCAACTGAAAATATCTGGAGAATATCAGAGGAGACCCAGTATTTCCAGGTGTTTACATTTTACCTTTAAGTTAATTCCCAGCTAGAAAAAAATATTAGAGTAAATATTTTAGTTTTGCTCTGCACTCTGAATTTTCCCCCCTCAGGTCCAGGATATTCATTTGTTTAAATGGAGCACTTTATTGTTTCAAAATTAGACTAAAACCCTGCTCTCACTGCCTGACATCTCACGCTATTATAGAAGTAGAACTTGCTTTTCTTACCTCATGCACCAGAACAAATCTTTGCTCTTCACCCCTTCTTTCACAGGGGAAGCAACCAGAGGAACTAATTTAGCTCTAGTTATGTTGTTGTTCATTGTGATGTGTACCAATCTGTAAATTGAGATGATATCTCATTTAGATTAGCATATCCCTGATTATTAGTAACATGGAGCATTTTTTCATGTGTCTTTTGGCCATATGTATCTCTTCTTTGAAGAAATATCTGTTTATTTCTTCTCCCCATTTTTTCTTCACCCCATATTTGATGGGGTTAAGTGTTTTTTTCTTGTTAAGTTCTGCAAGTACCTTGTATATCTTAGATATTGGCTTATTATGTCATTGATTTTTGATGAATAGTTTCACCTAATGTGTGGGTAGCCTTTGTATCACCATCACTGTTCCTTTGAAGTGCAGGGGCTTCTCAGTTTGATATAATTCTAATTGTTTATCTCTACTTCTACTTGTTTAGGCAGTGGTGTTTCCTTCTTGAAGATACCTTTAGTCTCCATATCATAGTCTTTTGCCTATGTTTTCTTCTATATATGTTTCATTTTGGGTATGATATCAAGGTATTTAATCCGTTTTGATTTGACCTTTGTGCATGGTGTTAGATAAAGGTCTGAGTTCTCTTCTTCTTTTTTTTTTTTTTGATGTGACTAACTAGTTTTCCCAGCATCACTTGTTGAAGAGACTTTCCTTGTTTTATTTTGCATTTTTTGCCCCTTGTTCAAAGATTAATATATGTCTGGGAGTCATTCTCTGATTACTCAAGTCTATTCCATTGACCTGAGGGTCTGCTGGAGTGAATGTAGGGAGAAAGGAACTCTCATTCACTGCTGGTGGGAATGCTTTCTAGTTCAGCCATTCTGATATTTCTTTAAAGCTAGATATTGAGTTCCCATATAATCCAGAAATACCACTACTAAGGATATACCCTAGGACCACAAAACACACTACAAAAATGCCATCTTCTATGCAGCTGTTAAAATATAAAGTCACAAAATTTGCCTATACATGGATGGGTATGGAGACTATTTTGATGAATTAAATAAGTCAGAGGGATAGAGATAAACACAGAAAAGTCTCACTCATGTGTAGGATTTAAGAAAAATAAAAGATAGTCTAGTCATTATATCCAGAGACAAGAGAGATATGGGTTGGAAGGACCATGTGCTTACCACATAGAGTGGTAAATGCAGTTAAAGAAATAACTAGACTAGCAATGTTTCTACCATGATAGTGATAAAGAAAGAAATACAATGCCTGTCTCAAAGATAGATGGGAATTTGGAGAGGAGAAAAATGGGGGACATTGGTGGTGGGAAAGTTGCACTGATTGGGGCATGTTCATTTTATGGTTTAACCTAATTACGAATTTGTTTGTAACCATGGTGCTTAAATAAAGAAATTATTGTAAAAAATGAGTCCTAATATTTATTAAGTTTAATTGAGCTGTCTCTTGTAATACTCATATAAACTATAAGAAAAAATAGAGTGGTAAGAAATGTTTTATATTTAAAATATTATCAAGATATAATCCACATATAATAATGTCATTTATTGAAAGTATTGACCTCAAGGGCTGGCAAGAAAGTTTTAAGGGCTAATGTACAGCCTTTGCATTCTGTAAGTCCAGGTTCTATCCCCAGCAAGCAAGGTTTGTAGTATTGTGAAAAAGTACCAAATACCAAGAAGGCATTAACCTTATAGCACTGATGAGTGTGACTCAAAATCTCAATTAAAATAAATAACTCTATTTAACTGAAATAACTATAATTAAGGGTTACATCTAAGAAACATTAATCTCATATTCATGAGTCTTAGCTTTTATTATGTTGTAACTCAAAAGAGCCAGGATTTCTTATTTTCTCCTCCCAATTTCATCAAAGCAAATTCAAATTTTTAAGAATTTCAAATCAAATTTATATATACAAAAACAAAATTATACATAAAAAATATTTTAATACTGACATATATTTTCTACCTCATCTTTATCATTGATCAAGTAGAGAATGAAGAGAGAATAAGAGATAATTTTTTAAAGCACTGGTTGAAAAGAAAAGGTAGGGGTTCTCAGGAAACCTTGTTTTTAGAGTTGAGAGTTCTGCCTGGTCTTGACCAGGCCAGTCCTGGGAGGATATGTGTGGGCTGGCTGTAGAATTAATTGAATTTCACAACTTGCCTCACATTCCTGCTGACAAAAAGTGCCTTGCAAGGAGGGAAGCAACATAGGAGGCAAACACAATGGCAAGACCATGGCTAGGTACTGCTGTGAACCTTTAATTATGCAACTCCTGACTCAAAATAGTTTGTCTGGTAGAGTCCTAGCTAAGAGCCCCACAGGCAAGGGGGAAAGAAGTGTGCTGTCTCTAAGATACAGACTGCCCTTAGCTCCAACATGAACCCATCAATCTTCAGAAGCCATTTCCTGGCAGGACCATGCAGCTGTCACCTATAAAGAACACCTTTCAATTCTATGATTTTAAGTTTCTTCCAGCTGTGGCATTGTTTTTATCAAGGAATCCAAAGCTTAAATCAAGATGTCCTTTAGGAGTAGCTCCTCATTATGTACTGATTCTGCACACATTTAGGACACTAGTTTATTGGCTCTTTTTCCTTCTCAGATATCTTGAAATAGGGCATGGATCTTCATCAGAAATCTTACTAGTACTTACAGAGGTTGCCATATGCAATCTTCAAAAAATGGATGCCAAGGAAGAATGAAGAGCTCCAACATACTAATAAGGATAAAATTTCTCACAGAATTGTATACTTGTCCAATGCCACCAATTTTGTAAGGAAAATAACTGGAATATAAATTTATATGATAAGACTTAAAGCCAAGATCTGATTTTGCAGAACTAATCAACCTACCTAAAAACTACTACTCAAAAAAAAAAAAAGACAATTGCATTTGTGTCCATCTGCACAATGTCCTCATTAAAAATACATTCATTAATGAATATCTAACTGCATATGATTTATGAGGTTAAATAGATTAGAGCCCTTACCTACTGAGTATAAAAGATTATTGCTTTCCACTCAAAGACTAAATATTTAAGATTAGTACTAAAAATGCTTGTTGCTGATGAATTCTGACTTCTTTAGAAACTGTTGCTAAGTACTTCTACATTACCTTTATTTATTCATGCATTTTAAAATAGTGCAATCAAGACACTAGGCACTGTACAACAGGTTGATCTAAATAAGAAATGAGCCTTGAGACCATAGCACACAATGTCTTGTGGAAGAATAATCTGAAAAATAATATGTAAGCACAACTGACAAATGTGCTGTTCAGTAAAGCTCAGGACTCTGAAAGTATGGAAAGAAAGAAAGTTCAGGAGTCAAGCCACAGGTTGCTGGATTCATAACTGAGATCTGCAGCATGTGTAATGATGAACAAAGTAGAAAACTTAACAACACTCAGTATGCCCAGAGGTGCTGCAGTAGAAAGAAGCAGAATCTACTGCAGGGACTGAAAGTAGTAGAGAATGAGATGAACCAAAGACTTACATGTATCACTAAGGAAAAGAACTGAAATGCTTTCACAAACAGCTGTGACCACCCTACATTAACAATACTAACTCATACTAACACCCTTTTGGGGAAGAACTCCATGTTTTGAATCTGATGTGTCCAATTATTATTCTAAACTCATTCCCAATATCTTCTATGACTTCATTTTTTTAAATATTTTTTTATAGCAGCATGATTTACCAAGTTGTCTATAGTACAATCAGTTCAGGCAATCAATCTTTAAACACCAATCCAACCACCAATGTGACCCGTTCCTTCACCAGTGTGCCCAATTTCCCACCCACGTCCATAATCTGCCTCCTTGTAGGTACAAATTTATTTCACATTTTCTTTGAACACAAAGGCCTTCTATATTACTATTTAGGCTCAACAAGCTTGGTAGTTTACAGTGTGACTTTCCCATTAGATTTCCAGTGACACTACTTGGCTGACACTTCTATACAAATTTTGATGTGTGTTGCGCATCTGCGTATAGCTCCATGATTCAAGATTTATAGATCTGAAACAAATTGAGTGATTAATGGCTTAATAAAGAATCAGCTCCTAGCCATTCTGAGAATTCCACAGAGATAACATCCCAGATAGGACTACTGGAAAGTATTGGCTACTATTATTTTATTTGGGAGCTTGGTAGAGTATAGAGTAACCAGAACATCTACCTCCAGAGAAAAGGGCAGATGTGGGGGAAGGCTGTTGGGTTTTCTGATATTACTTCATCTGTGTGGCTTTTGGGAAGGACACATTCCTAAGGAGACTTTCAAAAATATTTATTATTATTAGTGCTTCAGAGCATTGTCAAAATTGGAACAAATTTTGCTGCCTCATATTTAGGTTTTGTTGTGCTGGGAGTTACATAGTATAAGTGTTGTTGCTTAAAGAAAATCATGGATTATGAAGAGTCATGGATCAACAATTTTAAAATTTTAGTGATACTATTGAGAGGTTTTTCTTTCAAAGTAGATACATATCTAAATCTATTGAAAGTAAATAATAAAGACTATAAGCCTCAATTTTCTATGCAAATTAGTCCTGACTCCAAATTGATAGCCTTGATAAAATTTAAGGTTCTGAAAAGATCTTAAGTAATGTTGACATTTTGATTCTATGATCTTCGTGATCTTTTCCAAAGTAAGGCTCTGGAGAGAGCACATATACATGATTCAAAGAAAGAAATTAGAGAATTAATCATAAAAAAAAGAGAAAAGGCACAGAGGCAGGAATGTCAATACAGGTCAAGGACAAACAGGAGATATGGTCTTTTAATTTGTTGAAGTAAATTGTAGGAAAATTTATAAGGGTTAGAATTTCAGTTGATAAGAGTTTCGGGTCATTTACAGTCACTGGCTCTCAACAGTACACAAAGCAATGTCATGCACACAATAGAGCAGAGCTCTGTTCTACAGATGTTGACTAATAGAGAAAGTAATTTGTTTGCTTGGCTTTTATTAAATCTTAGTTTCTATAGCCATTGTGGTAACAGAATAATAAGCACTCAAAGATCCTCATGTACTAACCTCTTAACATTTTACCTTACATGGAAAATGGGACCTTTGTACCTGCAATTAGGTTAAAGATTTAGCAAAGGAAATATGACTTGATTATCTGGACAGGCCCATTATAATCACAATAAGTAGGAGTCGGGAATTTAACAAGCAGGACGTTTTAAAATGCTAATTAGTATTTTTCTGGTTTGGAAGATAAAAATCTATTAATAAAGAGAAAGAAACATATTCTCCCTTAGAACTTCAAGAAAAAAAAAGACAATTTGGACAATACTTACTTAGTTGGAGAATAGTAAGATTATTTTGGGAATTCTGATCTCGAGAAATTTAAGACAATGAACAATTTTGTCCTAAGTCTCTAAATACTAACTGGGTCTTTGCTTTAGAAAACCAATTAATTTAGTCATAAAAAGAACACCTCACTTCACCAGTGCATCATTCCCAACACTTTCCTGTATTTGAGACAGGACTGAAGCCAAACTACAAACATGTTTGTAATGATGATGTTTAAATAAAGATATTATTTTTAAATAAATAATAAAATTAATTATTTAATTAAGGTGTAACAATTTGATTTTTTTGTCACTCAGACTGTGGCAAAGCCACCCTCTTTCCCCTTGGCAGTGTTCTTCAAACCCTGGGTCAAAAAAAAAACCCAAAACAATTATTTTAATACATATTTAGAATATTGAACCATAGAACAATGGTATGTCTGATTTCATAATAGAATGATCTAAGGTAAATAACATAGTCCCTACTAAATTAGTAGTAGAATTCAGATTATCTATGTTCCCATTTTTAAGGTTTGCTGGAAAAAATCAGTCCCCACCACCAACAAGAGAAAGTCCAGTTAGACCTAAAGACATCAGATATTGGCCATACCAAAAGTCACTAGGCCTAAGTATAAGGGCAAAAATAATGTTGGTCTTGACTATAGGTGATAAGGACTGACACAGAAAGCCACCTGACTTGCTAGGAAAGAAGATGGATGTACCTCTTTCACACGTTTCCCCATTAAATATGAGTGATATAGCCTTAACAGTAGGCTGCTGGGAAGTGGCAGCTTCTGGAGAATGTGCCCTCACCCCTTAATAAGACTCCATAGGTCAAATCTAGCTCTGCCTCTTCTATTCCACCACCATTTAGCCATCTTTCGCAATTAATGCATAGGTCCTTTTCATTTTCTTCATTTGCTAAACTTTTGTATCTTTTTATTTTATTTTATTTTATTTATTTATTTTATTTATTTATTTATTTATTTATTTATTTTTGGTTTTGGGGCCACACCCAGCAGCGCTCAGGGTTTACTCCTGGCTATGCGCTCAGAAGTCAATCCTGGCTTGGAAGACCATATGGGAACCGGGGGGATCGAACCGCGGTCCGTCCTAGGCTAGCACAGGAAAGGCAGGCACCTAAACTCCAGCGCCACTGTCCGGCTTTATTTTATTTTATTTTATTATTTCTTTTTCTTTTCTTTTATTTTTGGTTTTTGGGTCACACCGGCAGCACTCAGGGGTTACTCTTGGCTCTATGCTCAGAAATTGTTCCTGGCAGGCTCAAGGGACCATATGGGATGCCGGGATTCAAACCACAGACCTTCTGCATGCAAGGCAAAAGCCTTACCTCCATGCTATCTCTCTGGCCCCTTGTACCTTTTTATAAACCAATTAAAGCCCATATGTATTGAAAAGTATGTTTTATGTTTGTAACCAAGGTATTTAAATAAAAAAATAGAAAAAAAAAGAAAAGTATGTTTTAGTCCTTCCTAGGGCACTTCTAATTTATGTTAAAAGGTAGAACTTCATAATTTAAGAGTACAATGCATGGAAGATAAATATCTATATGTTCTTTTATCTAGTCATTTATATAAATATAATCCTTTATGTTCTTCATTAATTGATTTACCTATAAATAAAATATGTATTTATTTACCTCTAAACAAATTATTTATAAGTGATTAGGATGAGTGATCAGTATTAGAGTGAATAGGATATGATAGTGACATAAAGAGGCATAGTCCCACCAAATTTTCACTCTATAAAATATAGATATTAATAACTATAGATATATAGTAAGCTGAGAAGTCATAGCAATAGCACTAGTCTTTGTAAAATTTTAAAGTGAAGAGAGTCTGTTTGGTGGAACCTTGCAATGTTGCCAGGTAAGCAACCTTGCCACCAAGGACTGAGGCAGAAGGGGAGACTTTGGCAGCGCTACGGAAAGCATTGCTGATAAGTGAACCCCTTCAATAAGAACAGAGCCAGAGGAGTCGGAGAGATTGCACAGCGGTAGGGCGTTTGCATTGTATGTGGCCAACCTGGACCGACCCTGGTTGGATTCCGGCATCCCATATGGTCCCTTGAATGATTTCTGAGAGAAGAGCCAGGTATAAGTCCTAAGCGCCATCAGGTGTGGCCCCCAAACAAGCAAACAAAAAGACAAGACCAGAGGAGCCACAGCCTTTAACTTCTAGTTAATGAAACCCCAAATGGCACTAAAAACCACTACACTGTAACCATGTCAATGGGAAACAATGCAGACCTCTACCATGCTTAGATAATGAAAATGGTAAGTCTGATCACCCAGAAAGTACTATTCACCTATTTATCATCTCAGAAAAGAACTCCAGATCCTAACATTTGGGAACTCATCTGGGATTGCATGACGATGACTCATGCAATGATGACCAACAAATCTGCCTATATACCACGAACATACACCAGGATTCAATAGAAATAGGTGAAGGCCTAAAAAGAAAGGAGCTCTGGCAGGGGCTAATGAGAAACTGAGCACAGAAAAGAGTCCCTGGAAATGTGGGAGAAATGTCGGGGAGAGATGGACATTCTCTGCAGAATATAGGAATGTGCCAGGGAAACCATCAGGCAGCACAGAAGGAGCCAGTCCCTGAGGTTAAGGCTGGAGGTCTCTGGCAGAGTTTTGGGAGTGTTGTTAAACCAGAGCTGTCTGGCCCAAATATCAGTAGGTCCTTTAAGAGAATGCGCCCCGTTTTTACATACATTTAGAGCACTCTCTGGATTCCTTAACAGAAATAGCCTTGCAGAACAGGCGAACATTGGACCTAAGGTTCTTAAAACAAGGTGGACTGTGTCTGAGTCAAGGGGAACAGATTAGGGGTCACCCGGGGGATGCAGCAGCAAGTGAAGACAAGTTTGCTGGAGCAGAAAGATTCTGCCTCCCAGTATGAACAGTGTTTCACCTAATCATCCAGGATAAATGCTCTGGTGAGGCCACTTTTGTTCGTTTTGTGATACTTTTAATAGGTCCTTGCATAATTTCCTCACCCACTTTATTCAGGCATGCATAGGTTCAGTTAAGATGCTTATGCTAAGGTCCCAGTATGTGTCCATAAGCAGGGACAGGGGTGGGAAACCTCAAGGAGAGTCAATGATTTGACTCAGGTCCATAAAAAGAATAGGGAGTGTGGGGTCCTGAGTTCTGAACAAGGAGGGATGCATTTTGTAAAGACCACATGTCAGGCTTCTCTTAGGTTCTGAATAAGGAAGGACACCATTTTATAAAAAAAATCACATGTTATAATTCACATGTTAGGTTTTCTAAAGCCTGTTTTCATTTTTTTTCTTTTTTTTTTGTTTTTTTTTGTTTTTTTTTGGGGGGGGGAGGTCACACCCGGCAGTGCTCAGGGGTTACTCCTGGCTCCATGCTCAGAAATTACTCCTGGCCGGCACGGGGGACCATATGGGGCACCGAGATTCGAACCGATGACCTTTTGCATGAAAGGCAAACGCCTTACTTCCATGCTATCTCCCGGGCCCCAAGCCTGTTTTCATTAATACCACTTCTGATCATACCAGGTAGTCTATCTGAAAAAGACATGAGAGAGCAGTAGGAAGGTATGCTAGACAGCAACCATTCATTTTAAAGAGTATCAGAAGCTAGAACCTCTATATATCTCCTTACTATATAATCTGATGTGTGATACTGAGTTTGGTCATCTTCTCTGGGACAAGGCCCTGATCAGTCAGTATGGGGCTTATGGCTAACAGAATAAAGTTTCATTAAGTTTAAAAAAAATGAAAGATTAACTAGGGAGTAATGCAAATCTGAAGAGAGAACAACAAAGAACAATAGAAAAGGACTTGTAAAATGGTAAGCAGGGGAAGGGAAAGAGTAAGGTCTATATACAACAGACATCATGTACAGTACAAATGGGCATTAGACAGATATAAAAGTGGCCACCACACACATACTAACACACACGTAACATACACCTAGGCAGGCAATACATATCAATCAATATGTAGCAGCTGTAAAATTGATCCATGTTGAATGGGTCAAAACACTTCAAAAATATAAAGCTGACAAGTCAGATGAAAAAAATTTCCAAATCCTAGGAAAATCACAGCTGTTGAGGGTAAGCTTAGCTGAAAAGTTTCATAGATTAGATTATGCATAGAACATATTCAAAACAATCATTTTTCCAAGTCTAGATTACTAAGTAATGTGGTAATGAGCACTG